>NBIV01000315.1:0-82339 GCA_003194525.1 Gracilariopsis chorda
TTATGGAGTGTATGGTACTGGAATGCGGATATGCAGAAGTGGAGCAATGTGGTTTGTCCAAGTGTGCGCGCAGTAGACGGTTGTGCTGCAATGCCGAAGATGCGAATGGGAGCTGTATTGGGTGATTTGGACAATGTGCGTTTGCGGGCTGCGCGAGGGGTTGGAGTGCAGGATGGTAATTGTTGATTTTTTAGAGCTGGTTCCAGATCAAGGGACTGGCAATGGATTTGCCGCATTGATTGATTTAGTTATTTGAAATTGTGACCCTCTAGATTGTGTGCGCGTTTCGTGTACACCTGCACACACGAATAACGTGTAGTGTAATGGTGCAACCACCGCCGTCGCTTGCTGCGACGACGGTGAAGTGTGTGCGGTAGGGTATATGTAGATTGGCTTTGCCTGCTGTCGAGTAAACTGGTCGACTAAGGCTGACAACCTTCCTTGTTTATTTTCTTGTTTCTTCTTCCTCCCGTTGTTTCTTCCCTTTTGTTTTCATAACCCGCGTGCGTTGCAACAGGTTATGGGCCCAGAGCGTCGACTTTTTGCAGACGTCGCGCTCTACTAATATCTCTTTGGATTCTACGAAGACTGGTTTTTCTTTCGCGCAGGTACGCGTTGCGTTGCGAGCGAGCGAATCTTGTGGAAGTCGAGTGGCAGTGGTGAAAGTAGGCAAAGCGTTCAGAGACACCTTCTCTGGTAAGCCGACCTGCGCCTGTTCCGATCCCTGCTTCTTTGCTTCAGCGCACAAGGAAGACCGCGCTATTTTCGGGCAAGCGACTAGAAGGGGTTAACTGGTGAAAGCTTATCGCGTCAGCTACTAGCCTCCCTTGGACGTCTCGTACGGATTGTAAAGCCCCTCGCTCTGAAGTGCGCAGAGCAGGATTGGTCGCAGAATCCGCATCTCACCTGGAGAGAGTTACCAGGAACCAGAGGATTCGGACCTCTAGGGTAGCGGGATAGTATCTCCTGCCAGTGCGCCCGTCTTAAGAAGTTTTATTTCTGTCCAGGCTCGTATCAGTACGTCCTGTGAGTAAACTCCGGGCGTTGAGTACCCGAACTCTGCCTGTGATCGCGTACGAGACGCGTCTCGACAAGCGTAGTAGACTTGGTTACACGGTCTCCGCTGAAGTTTTCGATGTTGAGTGTTTGAGATTCTTCTCCGCTACAGTTTTTCTGGTTCTTTGTGTAACAGAACCCTGGAAATCCCTCTTTTAGCTTCAATACATTGCGTGGATATCACTACATTTGGCATCTACATAGTTGCTTTTGTTGCTTTTCTTTGGTTCTAGTCCCGTAGGAACCATGTCCGACTCCGAAGTTGAAACGGAATCCACATCTGGAATGAAAATTCCTCGTTTCCATGGTAAGCGTGGTGATGATTATATGCTGTGGCGTCACCGTCTCCGTGCTGCATGCCGTATTAATGGTGTCTGGAATGTCGCGAATCCCTCTGGGGTTCAATCTACCACAGATATTTCAACTCAAGACACAACTACCGCAGGTAGTGGCACTGAAATAGCAACTCCCCGTATCATTGCGAAACGAGAAAAGGCTTGTGGTATCATCATCTGTGCTCTTGGTGATGCTCCATTACGCGTAGTCATGGACGTGGATGATGATCCTGCACGTATGTTGCAACTCTTGGATGGACGTTATGCCTCCAATAGGACTGTATCTAGAATTGCAGTGCAGACACGATTGTTCCGAATGTCGTACAGCGGTGAGAACATGTCCAGCTATGTGGATCAATACACGGCATTGTTCGCTCAGTTAGACCGTATGGGCAAGGATGCTGCTATACCGGAGTCTCACAAGGCACCTATGCTACTTGCTTCCATTGATCCGAACAGTTCGTTGGAGTCCATGGCTGCTGCACTCCGTACCAAGGACATATCGGAACTGACTTGGGACTATGTGGCAACCACTTTGATCGATGAGTACAATGCTCGTCTGGTCAGTTCTTCTAGTTCTGGACGTACGCGAAGACGAAAGAAGAACAGAAGCAAAGGTTCTGGTGGTTCACGTGTGTCCCAATACTCCAGTCACACTCACATCAGGGATGGAAGTGACTCTGATGATCGGCCAAGTACAACTGGTAGAGCATACGTGGTGTCCAGTAACCGGACTTATCACTGTGAATTCTGTGATCGTGATGGTCACACAAAGGACAGATGCCATGTGAATCCCGATAACCCAGATAATCACTTACCCAAAAGCATCCTGGACAAGCTTAACATCAAATCGAAGAGCAAATCTGGGGCGTCCAAGTCTTGCAATAAACCGGCTGGTAGTTCATCAAAGATTGAGGTATGTGGTATGGCACTGGAAAAGTCTTCCATCGTACCTCCCAGTTGTGATATGGACACCTATGCCGATAGTGGTGCTACATCACACTTTTTCGATTCGGTGTCTGCGTTTATTCCCGAGTCTTTGCACAACGTAGAAACTCGAACCATCATGCTTGCCGACAATACTGAAGTATGTGCAACGCAGCGGGGTGACATAGTATTGCCATTTGAGTACGCAAACCTACGATTGACTGATGTCCTGTTCGTTCCAGAACTGGAATACAATTTGGTGTCCATAGGATGCTTGGCGGACAAGGGCATTGAATCTTTCTTTCGCTCAAGTGAAGTTCGTCTCACCTTGGACAATGGGTTTGTAGTCGGCAGTGGCCATCGCGATCGACGCTCGGGGTTGTACACCTTACCCGATCCGATATTGCAAGGTACCAAACCAACCCCATCCTCGTCACCAACTAGTGGAGATCATTGCATGAAGACATCGGAGTCCAGTATTGCTAATCTATGGCATCGGCGACTTGCCCACATCAATGCGCGCGACCTCCAGTCAGTTTACAAACATGCTGAAGGGGTGCCGAAGATGTCGGGAATGGAGGAGATATGCCGCCCGTGTATGCTTGGTAAGGCACATAAACTTCCGTTCCCTGGCAAATACGACCGAGCATCAGCCGTAGGTGAGGTGGTACACTCCGATATACTAGGGCCCCTTGTACCTTCATTCCCACAAAAGTTTCAATATGCCTCTACTGTTGAGAGTTGAAAGGAAGTTGAGGGGATGGAAGGGAAGTTCGCCAGCTCTAGCTTGGATTTACTTGGAGGTCCTTCAGGCACATCTTATATACCACTCTAAACTCGAATTGCGCGGGAACACCAACTACAAGTAAAACCTAAACCACTAAGCAGGGACACTCAATACTACCAATCATCATCTAACATGACATAGCCAGCTCAGCACAACCTCATTACACCAACGCACACCAACGCACCAATGTTCTGTAATAGTTACGTGCATACACATGACCATGACAAGGCACAATTCACGACTCCAACACACGCCAGCACATGCCAACACATCACGGTAAGTCAACACGTCACGGTAAGTCGGCACGTAACCTGTGGTGTTAGTGCCATGTCATCATGTGGCAATGCACACAACACCCACGTCATCAATATACCCGTGAATGTGTAAACCTGTTGACAGTGCATGCGCACCTTACCATTGTACCAACCACTGCTGTACCACTTGTACCAGGTGTCAACCACCTCATCAGTATCCCCTGCACACAACGTACACTGTGACCACTGTAGTAGCTGGACACGTGGGTGTGTCCAACCGATCCAGTTATGCCATACCACTTGTACGCACCACGTTGCATATGTACACTTGCAGTAGCCAATCAGAAGCCAGTTTCACGTTGGGTTCGCGCACACGCGCATATGCCCTTTTGCAGAGGTACCCTCTAAAACAGCCCATGCTCCCCGGAACATTTGGTTTTCAGTGACAGCACAGGTACTACTGCCAACATCTACCTTCCTTGACGAGCATTCAAGGTATGCACTCTTAGGCTTCATGACCCATAAAAGTGAAATTGCTGTTGTATTCGATGCAGTTGAGCACAAGTTCCAGCAGCTTGGAGGAGTGGCCATTGCGAAAGTGCACTCGGATAATGCCCAGGAGTATATTGCGTTGCAGCTGAACCCTGCCAACAATCTTCAAGACACTTCTTTCTCTCCTCCGTATACTCCGGAACACAATGCAATAGCCGAGCGCATCAATCGCACTATGGAGGAAGCTGCTCGAGCTTTGCTCATACAGGCAAGTCTCCCAGAGTGCTTGTGGCCATACGCATTAAAGCACGTCATACATGTTCGCAATAGGGTTTATCACTCAGCAACTGGAAGCAGCCCTTACCTTTTGATGACTGGTTCAAAACCATCCCTGAAGCATGTCAAAGTGTTTGGGTGTGCTGCGTTCGTGCTTAAGATGAAACCGGATACCAAGTTCGAGTCTCGTGCACTTGAGGGAGTGTACTTGCAGACTCTTGAGCATGGTGTGTATGATGTTTTAGTCAATGACAGTGATGAGATTCCACGCATTGTAAAGTCTCGGCATGTGACATTTGACGAGTCCAAGTTCCCTGGGGCACCATTTCTGGAACATGTTATGAGTGATGAAGGTGCATCAGATGATACTTATGAATGCACAGATCACTCTGAAATCGATACTGAGAGTGGTAGTATGGTTTTGTGGACACCCCATTCGACATTGAGAGTGATACGGAACATATTGAATCCACTCCTATACCAACGGCACAGAGCATTGAAAGCGGTACCGATCATCCAGATGATAGCGAGCATACTCCTGGTGACGATTCGGACCCAGACAATTGTGGTGAGCATGCCCCAAGTGCTAGTCAACATACTTCGGACACTGATGTCTTACCGGAATCTGAGCCAGAACCACGCTATCCTCGCCGTACACGACGTGCACCAGCTAAGTGGTGGTACATGGCCGGTAGTGCAACGTCACAAATGGATATTACTACCAGTGATGAACCTACTCTGGGCGAAGCACTGTCTGCCACACCACTTGAGCAGAGCCTTTGGAAGGGTGCCATTGATGAAGAACTGACATCTCTGGAGGAGAAGAACACTTGGGAGGAGGATGAATCACCTGCCTCTCAGCCTCTTCCTACTCATGTCATTCTAAACGTAAAGCGCGATGCCAAAGGATCAGTTGAGAGATTCAAGGCTAGGGTTGTGGCTGGTGGCAATCACCAGACATACGGGCAGAACTACATGGAGACATATGCGCCAGTAGTGCCATTTAGCCTGGTCCGCATGTTCCTGTACGTCGCACTTTGTCTTCAGATGTATGTGGCTCAAGTAGATGTTAAGACTGCATTTCTCAACGGTGAGCTTAAAGAAGACGTGTGGGTGATGTCGCCGCGTGGTGTTCCTGGTCTGACCACAAAGTGCTATAAGCTACTCAAGGCTATGTACGGTTTGAAACAGGCTCATCTAGCATGGCACACCAAGTTCAAAGCAGACATGAAGAGGTTGGGTTTTGAGGAACTACCCAGCGCACCGTGCGTATTCAAGCGAAAGGTTGGAGATGGCATGTATGCCTACATACTCGTATATGTGGACGACATTCTGGTGTTCACGCCAACGCTGGGGCAACGGACTACGGTGTTGGAGGAGCTCAAAACACTCTATGACCTCCGCATTGAGAACCGAATCACTCTGTACCTTGGCGTGGAGCTGTCATGGAAGATAGGTACAGCCGGACAACTCCTTTGGTGTCAAGCTGGGACAGTCGCTGTATATTGAAAGTATACTTCGACGATTTGGTCTCCAGAACGCTAAGCCAGTACCTAGCCCTATGGTGGAGTGCTTCTTCACATCTCTAGCAATGGAGGAGGACAAATCACCAATGGATGTGCAGTTGTACCAGCAGATGATCGGGTCTCTGCTGTACTTGGCACTACGTACTAGGTTGGATATACTTGCACCAGTTCTCATCCTGGCTCGTTTTCAGAGTGCTCCTACCGCTTGGTGTCACAAAGCAGTGAAGCGTGTGCTCAGGTACCTGTGTGGAACGCGACAGCATGGGCTATGCTACAGGCCTGGATCGCTAGATCTGCATGGTTTTGTGGACTCTGACTACGCTGGAGATACTACGAGTCGGAAGTCGATGTCCGGGTATATCGTTAAACTTGGGTCAGCAACCTGCTGGTATGGTGGTAGAAAACAAGCGTCAGTTGCGCTATCCACTGGCGAGGCGGAGTACTATGCTCTGACTTTGGCTGCACAGGAAGTGGTATGGGTTGCTCGTGTGCTACGGGAATGCGGCTTCGACATGAAACCTTTGGTTCCTCTACACTCTGACAACCAGTGCGCATTGGAGTGGGCTGGTGGTGAAAGGTGTCCTTCTAGTCGTGCTAAACACATTGATGTAAAGGTTCACTTTATCCGAGATCTCATGAGAGACAATGTGATTAGTGTTCAATACGTCCCAAGTGAGCTGAATGATGCCGATTTACTCACCAAGCCATTGTGACGTATGAGTGTTAATGCCATTCTCAAACGGCTTGGTCTTGGACAGGAACTCGAGGAGGAGTGTTGAAGTGTTGAACTCTACAAGTGGTCGAGTGCCTGGCCAACCCCCACAGAAGGTGTCAGCTTGGTCCAAAACCAAACCTTCAGGGGACGATGGGCATTTTTGGAGCCCCTCGCTCCAAAAGCGCATATGCGCCTCTGCTCAAACCCAACGTGAAACGGCAATGTGATTGGCTACTGCAAAATGCTATATGCATTGTATACCGTACAAGTGTTATGGAGTGTATGGTACTGGAATGCGGATATGCAGAAGTGGAGCAATGTGGTTGGTCCAAGTGTGCGCGCAGTAGACGGTTGTGCTGCAATGCCGAAGATGCGAATGGGAGCTGTATTGGGTGATTTGGGACAATGTGCGTTTGCGGGCTGCGCGGAGGGGTTGGAGTGCAAGGATGGTAATTGTTGATTTTTTAGAGCTGGTTCCAGATCAAGGGACTGGCAATGGATTTGCCGCATTGATTGATTTAGTTATTTGAAATTGTGACCCTCTAGATTGTGTGCGCGTTTCGTGTACACCTGCACACACGAATAACGTGTAGTGTAATGGTGCAACCACCGCCGTCGCTTGCTGCGACGACGGTGAAGTGTGTGCGGTAGGGTATATGTAGATTGGCTTTGCCTGCTGTCGAGTAAACTGGTCGACTAAGGCTGACAACCTTCCTTGTTTTTTTTTCTTGTTTCTTCTTCCTCCCGTTGTTTCTTCCCTTTTGTTTTCATAACCCGCGTGCGTTGCAACAGGTTATGGGCCCAGAGCGTCGACTTTTTGCAGACGTCGCGCTCTACTAATATCTCTTTGGATTCTACGAAGACTGGTTTTTCTTTCGCGCAGGTACGCGTTGCGTTGCGAGCGAGCGAATCTTGTGGAAGTCGAGTGGCAGTGGTGAAAGTAGGCAAAGCGTTCAGAGACACCTTCTCTGGTAAGCCGACCTGCGCCTGTTCCGATCCCTGCTTCTTTGCTTCAGCGCACAAGGAAGACCGCGCTATTTTCGGGCAAGCGACTAGAAGGGGTTAACTGGTGAAAGCTTATCGCGTCAGCTACTAGCCTCCCTTGGACGTCTCGTACGGATTGTAAAGCCCCTCGCTCTGAAGTGCGCAGAGCAGGATTGGTCGCAGAATCCGCATCTCACCTGGAGAGAGTTACCAGGAACCAGAGGATTCGGACCTCTAGGGTAGCGGGGATAGTATCTCCTGCCAGTGCGCCCGTCTTAAGAAGTTTTATTTCTGTCCAGCTCGTATCAGTACGTCCTGTGAGTAAACTCCGGGCGTTGAGTACCCGAACTCTGCCTGTGATCGCGTACGAGACGCGTCTCGACAAGCGTAGTAGACTTGGTTACACGGTCTCCGCTGAAGTTTTCGATGTTGAGTGTTTGAGATTCTTCTCCGCTACAGTTTTTCTGGTTCTTTGTGTAACAGAACCCTGGAAATCCCTCTTTTAGCTTCAATACATTGCGTGGATATAACTACATTTGGCATCTACATAGTTGCTTTTGTTGCTTTTCTTTGGTTCTAGTCCCGTAGGAACCATGTCCGACTCCGAAGTTGAAACGGAATCCACATCTGGAATGAAAATTCCTCGTTTCCATGGTAAGCGTGGTGATGATTATATGCTGTGGCGTCACCGTCTCCGTGCTGCATGCCGTATTAATGGTGTCTGGAATGTCGCGAATCCCTCTGGGGTTCAATCTACCACAGATATTTCAACTCAAGACACAACTACCGCAGGTAGTGGCACTGAAATAGCAACTCCCCGTATCATTGCGAAACGAGAAAAGGCTTGTGGTATCATCATCTGTGCTCTTGGTGATGCTCCATTACGCGTAGTCATGGACGTGGATGATGATCCTGCACGTATGTTGCAACTCTTGGATGGACGTTATGCCTCCAATAGGACTGTATCTAGAATTGCAGTGCAGACACGATTGTTCCGAATGTCGTACAGCGGTGAGAACATGTCCAGCTATGTGGATCAATACACGGCATTGTTCGCTCAGTTAGACCGTATGGGCAAGGATGCTGCTATACCGGAGTCTCACAAGGCACCTATGCTACTTGCTTCCATTGATCCGAACAGTTCGTTGGAGTCCATGGCTGCTGCACTCCGTACCAAGGACATATCGGAACTGACTTGGGACTATGTGGCAACCACTTTGATCGATGAGTACAATGCTCGTCTGGTCAGTTCTTCTAGTTTCTGGACGTACGCGAAGACGAAAGAAGAACAGAAGCAAAGGTTCTGGTGGTTCACGTGTGTCCCAATACTCCAGTCACACTCACATCAGGGATGGAAGTGACTCTGATGATCGGCCAAAGTACAACTGGGTAGAGCATACGTGGTGTCCAGTAACCGGACTTATCACTGTGAATTCTGTGATCGTGATGGTCACACCAAAGGACAGATGCCATGTGAATCCCGATAACCCAGATAAATCACTTACCCAAAAGCATCCTGGACAAGCTTAACATCAAATCGAAGAGCAAATCTGGGGCGTCCAAGTCTTGCAAATAAACCGGCTGGTAGTTCATCAAAGATTGAGGTATGTGGTATGGCACTGGAAAAGTCTTCCATCGTACCTCCCGACAGTTGTGATATGGACACCTATGCGATAGTGGTGCTACATCACACTTTTCGATTCGGTGTCTGCGTTTATTCCCGAGTCTTTGCACAACGTAGAAACTCGAACCATCATGCTTGCCGGACAATACTGAAGTAATGTGCAAACGCAGCGGGGTGACATAGTATTTGCCATTGAGTACGCAAACCTACGATTGACTGATGTCCTGTTCGTTCCAGAACTGGAATACAATTTGGTGTCCATAGGATGCTTGGCGGACAAGGGCATTGAATCTTTCTTTCGCTCAAGTGAAGTTCGTCCTCACCTTGGACAATGGGTTTGTAGTCGGCAGTGGCCATCGCGATCGACGCTCGGGGTTGTACACCTTTACCCGATCCGATATTGCAAGGTACCCAAACCAACCCATCCTCGTCACCAACTAGTGGAGATCATTGCATGAAGACACTCGGAGTCCAGTATTGCTAATCTATGGCATCGGCGACTTGCCCACATCAATGCGCGCGACCTCCAGTCAGTTTACAAACATGCTGAAGGGGTGCCGAAGATGTCGGGAATGGAGGAGATATGCCGCCCGTGTATGCTTGGTAAGGCACATAAACTTCCGTTCCCTGGCAAATACGACCGAGCATCAGCCGTAGGTGAGGTGGTACACTCCGATATACTAGGGCCCCTTGTACCTTCATTCCCACAAAAGTTTCAATATGCTCTACTGTTGAGAGTTGAAAGGAAGTTGAGGGGATGGAAGGGAAGTTCGCCAGCTCTAGCTTGGATTTACTTGGAGGTCCTTCAGGCACATCTTATATACCACTCTAAACTCGAATTGCGCGGGAACACCAACTACAAGTAAAACCTAAACCACTAAGCAGGGACACTCAATACTACCAATCATCATCTAACATGACAGCCAGCTCAGCACAACCTCATTACACCAACGCACACCAACGCACCAATGTTCTGTAATAGTTACGTGCATACACATGACCATGACAAGGCACAAATTCACGACTCCAACACACGCCAGCACATGCCAACACATCACGGTAAGTCAACACGTCACGGTAAGTCGGCACGTAACCTGTGGTGTTAGTGCCATGTCATCATGTGGCAATGCACACAACACCCACGTCATCAATATACCCGTGAATGTGTAAACCTGTTGACAGTGCATGCGCACCTTACCATACCAACCACTGCTGTACCACTTGTACCAGGTGTCAACCACCTCATCAGTATCCCCTGCACACAACGTACACTGTGACCACTGTAGTAGCTGGACACGTGGGTGTGTCCAACCGATCCAGTTATGCCATACCACTTGTACGCACCACGTTGCATATGTACACTTGCAGTAGCCAATCAGAAGCCAGTTTCACGTTGGGTTCGCGCACACGCGCATATGCCTTTTGCAGAGGTACCCTCTAAAACAGCCCATGCTCCCCGGAACATTTGGTTTTCAGTGACAGCACAGGTACTACTGCCAACATCTACCTTCCTTGACGAGCATTCAAGGTATGCACTCTTAGGCTTCAATGACCCATAAAAGTGAAATTGCTGTTGTATTCGATGCAGTTGAGCACAAGTTCCAGCAGCTTGGAGGAGTGGCCATTGCGAAAGTGCACTCGGATAATGCCCAGGAGTATATTGCGTTGCAGCTGAACCCTGCCAACAATCTTCAAGACACTTCTTTCTCTCCTCCTTATACTCCGGAACACAATGCAATAGCCGAGCGCATCAATCGCACTATGGAGGAAGCTGCTCGAGCTTTGCTCATACAGGCAAGTCTCCCAGAGTGCTTGTGGCCATACGCATTAAAGCACGTCATACATGTTCGCAATAGGGTTTATCACTCAGCAACTGGAAGCAGCCCTTACCTTTTGATGACTGGTTCAAAACCATCCCTGAAGCATTTCAAAGTGTTTGGGTGTGCTGCGTTCGTGCTTAAGATGAAACCGGATACCAAGTTCGAGTCTCGTGCACTTGAGGGAGTGTACTTGCAGACTCTTGAGCATGGTGTGTATGATGTTTTAGTAAATGATAGTGATGAGATTCCACGCATTGTAAAGTCTCGGCATGTGACATTTGACGAGTCCAAGTTCCCTGGGGCACCATTTCTGGAAACATGTTATGTGTGATGAAGGTGCATCAGATGATACTTATGAATGCACAGATCACTCTGAAATCGATACTGAGAGTGGTAGTATGGTTCTGTGGACACCCCATTCGACATTGAGAGTGATACGGAACATATTGAATCCACTCCTATACCAACGGCACAGAGCATTGAAAGCGGTACCGATCATCCAGATGATAGCGAGCATACTTCTGGTGACGATTCGGACCCAGACAATTGTGGTGAGCAATGCCCCAAGTGCTAGTCAACATACTTCGGACACTGATGTCTTACCGGAATCTGAACCAGAACCACGCTATCCTCGCCGTACACGACGTGCACCAGCTAAGTGGTGGTACATGGCCGGTAGTGCAACGTCAAAAATGGATATTACTACCAGTGATGAACCTACTCTGGGCGAAGCACTGTCTGCCACACCACTTGAGCAGAGCCTTTGGAAGGGTGCCATTGATGAAGAACTGACATCTCTGGAGGAGAAGAACACTTGGGAGGAGGATGAATCACCTGCCTCTCAGCCTCTTCCTACTCATGTCATTCTAAACCTAAAGCGCGATGCCAAAGGATCAGTTGAGAGATTCAAGGCTAGGGTTGTGGCTGGTGGCAATCAGCAGACATACGGGCAGAACTACATGGAGACATATGCACCAGTAGTGCCATTTAGCCTGGTCCGCATGTTCCTGTACGTCGCACTTTGTCTTCAGATGTATGTGGCTCAAGTAGATGTTAAGACTGCATTTCTCAACGGTGAGCTTAAAGAAGACGTGTGGGTGATGTCGCCGCGTGGTGTTCCTGGTCTGACCACAAAGTGCTATAAGTTACTCAAGGCTATGTACGGTTTGAAACAGGCTCATCTAGCATGGCACACCAAGTTCAAAGCAGACATGAAGAGGTTGGGTTTTGAGGAACTACCCAGCGCACCGTGCGTATTCAAGCGAAAGGTTGGAGATGGCATGTATGCCTACATACTCGTATATGTGGACGACATTCTGGTGTTCACGCCAACGCTGGAGCAACGGACTACGGTGTTGGAGGAGCTCAAAACACTCTATGACCTCCGCATTGAGAACCGAATCACTCTGTACCTTGGCGTGGAGCTGTCATGGAAGATAGGTACAGCCGGAGAACTCCTTGGTGTCAAGCTGGGACAGTCGCTGTATATTGAAAGTGTACTTCGACGATTTGGTCTCCAGAACGCTAAGCCAGTACCTAGCCCTATGGTGGAGTGCTTCTTCACATCTCTAGCAATGGAGGAGGACAAATCACCAATGGATGTGCAGTTGTACCAGCAGATGATCGGGTCTCTGCTGTACTTGGCACTACGTACTAGGTTGGATATACTTGCACCAGTTCTCATCCTGGCTCGTTTTCAGAGTGCTCCTACCGCTTGGTGTCACAAAGCAGTGAAGCGTGTGCTCAGGTACCTGTGTGGAACGCGACAGCATGGGCTATGCTACAGGCCTGGATCGCTAGATCTGCATGGTTTTGTGGACTCTGACTACGCTGGAGATACTACGAGTCGGAAGTCGATGTCCGGGTATATCGTTAAACTTGGGTCAGCAACCTGCTGGTATGGTGGTAGAAAACAAGCGTCAGTTGCGCTATCCACTGGCGAGGCGGAGTACTATGCTCTGACTTTGGCTGCACAGGAAGTGGTATGGGTTGCTCGTGTGCTACGGGAATGCGGCTTCGACATGAAACCTTTGGTTCCTCTACACTCTGACAACCAGTGCGCATTGGAGTGGGCTGGTGGTGAAAGGTGTCCTTCTAGTCGTGCTAAGCACATTGATGTAAAGGTTCACTTTATCCGAGATCTCATAAGAGACAATGTGATTAGTGTTCAATATGTCCCAAGTGAGCTGAATGATGCCGATTTACTCACCAAGCCATTGGGACGTATGAGTGTTAATGCAATTCTCAAACGGCTTGGTCTTGGACAGGAACTCGAGGAGGAGTGTTGAAGTGTTGAACTCTACAAGTGGTCGAGTGCCTGGCCAACCCCCACAGAAGGTGTCAGCTTGGTCCAAAACCAAACCTTCAGGGGACGATGGGCACTTTTGGAGCCCCTCGCTCCAAAAGCGCATATGCGCCTCTGCTCAAACCCAACGTGAAACGGCAATGTGATTGGCTACTGCAAAATGCTATATGCATTGTATACCGTACAAGTGTTATGGAGTGTATGGTACTGGATTGCGGATATGCACAAGTGGAGCAATGTGGTTGGTCCAAGTGTGCACGCAGTAGACGGTTGTGCTGCAATGCCGAAGATGCGAATGGGAGCTGTATTGGGTGATTTGGGACAATGTGCGTTTGCGGGCTGCGCGGAGGGGTTGGAGTGCAAGGATGGTAATTGTTGATTTTTTAGAGCTGGTTCCAGATCAAGGGACTGGCAATGGATTTGCCGCATTGATTGATTTAGTTATTTGAAATTGTGACCCTCTAGATTGTGTGCGCGTTTCGTGTACACCTGCACACACGAATAACGTGTAGTGTAATGGTGCAACCACCGCCGTCGCTTGCTGCGACGACGGTGAAGTGTGTGCGGTAGGGTATATGTAGATTGGCTTTGCCTGCTGTCGAGTAAACTGGTCGACTAAGGCTGACAACCTTCCTTGTTTTATTTTCTTGTTTCTTCTTCCTCCCGTTGTTTCTTCCCTTTTGTTTTCATAACCCGCGTGCGTTGCAACAAAAGTGACATGCCGGGACCTCACAATTCGAGGTATCTCATTGTCACCAGTGACCAGAACCTCGTAAACACCATGATCCAGAGTCTGCAAGTACACTCCCTCAAGTGCACGAGACTCGAACTTGGTGTCCGGGTTCATTTTCAATACATATGCTGCGCATCCAAACACTCTAGCATGCTTCATTGATGGCTTATTACCATTCACCAACAGGTATGGAGTTGAGCTGGTGGTAGAATGTGGAACTCTGTTGCAAAGATAAATAACCTAGTTGAGTGCATAGGGCCATAGGCACTCTGGCAAGTTGGCTTGAATCAGCAAAGCTTGAGCAGCTTCTTCCATGGTGCGATTGATGCGCTCGGCAATTGCGTTATGTTCCGGTGTATAGGGAGTAAGAACGACGTTCCCTGCAGACCATTGGCATTGTTTTCTTGTAACGCAATTTACTCCTCTGCATTGCTCGAGTGCAAATTTTGAACAAGCACATGCGCTCCTCCAAGCTGCTGGAGCTTCTGCCATATACCCAAACAGACTACCCCAATTTCAGATCTATGCAACATGAAGCCGAGGAAGACATATCGAGAGCGGTCATCGATAAACGCAGACGCATACTGAAAACGATCTGGAAACAATGGCAGCAGAGGACCAATGATGTCCGAGTGCACAATGTCTCCAATCTCCTTTGATCGTTTGAACTTTCCCAAAAACGGAAATTTATGCGCTTTGCCAAGTCGGCATGGTCGACATTATTCCTCCATGTGCTTCAGCTTTGGCACTCCATCAACTTGCTCGTGTACATTTTGAAGGTCTCGTGGGTTCATATGTGGAAGTCGGCGGTGTCACAGCTTTGTGACTTCTTGGTCTTTTGCGGATAGTAGCCTTGTGTGATCGGTGTGCTAGATGGGCCATGGCAGCGTGTACAACTTAGATCGTGTGTGTCGTTGACCACAACCAATTCCAAACCCCTCTTCGTGGGTAATGCGAACCTGACTTGCGCCGAACAGTGACTCTATTTCTTTATCGGGCATACGACCAACCGACACTAAGTTGTACCCAAGATCTGGGACATGTAGTACATCCGTAAATCGGAGGTTAGCCTCGACGAAGGGTGGTAACACATCCCCTTGTTGTGTGGCCGTGACCGTGGTATTGTCAGCAAGTTCAATACGCCTGGGAGATATGTCAACCAATGTGTTGGGCACAAACGCAGAAGCAGAACAAAAGAAATGGGACGTGGCACCACTGTCCGCATACGTATCCATTGTTGGGTACCTGTGCTGTCACTGAAAACCAAATGTTCCGGGGAGCATGGGCTGTTTTAGAGGGTACCTCTGCAAAAGCGCATATGCGCGTGTGCGCGAACCCAACGTGAAATTGGCTTCTGATTGGCTACCGCAAATGTACATATGCAACGTGGTGCGTACAAGTGGTATGGCATAACTGGATCGGTTGGACACACCCACGTGTCCAGCTACTACAGTGGTCACAGTGTACGTTGTGTGCAGGGGTTACTGGTGAAGTGGTTGACACCTGGTACAAGTGGTACAGCAGTGGTTGGTACAATGGTAAGGTGCGCATGCACTGTCAACAGGTTTACACATGCACGGGTATATTGATGACGTGGGTGTTGTGTGCATTGCCACATGATGACATGGCACTAACACCACAGGTTACGTGCCGACTTACCGTGACGTGTTGACTTACCGTGCGTGATGTGTTGGCATGTGCTGGCGTGTGTTGGAGTCGTGAATTTGTGCCTTTTCATGGTCATGTGTATGCACGTAACTATTACGGAACGTTGGTGCGTTGGTGTGCGTTGGTGTAATGAGGTTGTGCTGAGCTGGCTATGCCATGTTAGATGATGATTGGTAGTATTGAGTGTCCCTGCTTAGTGGTTTAGGTTTTACTTGTAGTTGGTGTTCCCGCGCAATTCGAGTTTAGAGTGGTATATAAGATGTGCCTGAAGGACCTCCAAGTAAATCCAAGCTAGAGCTGGCGAACTTCCCTTCCATCCCCTCAACTTCCTTTCAACTTTCAACATCCATGCTGTTACACACAGATGGGAGCACTGTAGACTTCTCGACACCCATTCCGGCGATCTCAATCTTGGATCCCCTTCATGATGACCTGCCAGAGTGTTTAGATTTGTCACCTGAACCAGCTTTGAGTTGGTCCAAGATTACTTTGGGTAAACGGTTGTTCGGACTATCAGGATTCATGTGGCATAGGTCTTGCGTGTGGCCATCGTGTTGGCAGAAAGTGCAATGGTAACCATTTTTTGTGGCAACAGCATAAGCACGCCCATTGGACTCAATGTTTGAGTTGGAATCTGATATATTACAATCATTTTTGCCCCCATTTGACAATTTGTTACGTCCACTAGAACGGCCGTTACCTTTACCTCGGTTCTTTTTACGGTTACGACCACGAGTGGCACTGACAGAACCAAGTTGACGAGCATTGTACTCATCAATCAGGGTAGTTGCCACATAGTCCCATGTCAATTCCGAGATCTCCTTAGTCCTAAGTGCCGCAGCGGTTGACTCTAGTGAGCAGTTGGGGTTGATAGATGCTAGTAGCATTGGAGCCTTATGTGACTCTGGAATGGCAGCATCTGTTGAAGTGTTGAACTCTACAAGTGGTCGAGTGCCTGGCCAACCCCCACAGAAGGTGTCAGCTTGGTCCAAAACCAAACCTTCAGGGGACGATAGGCACTTTTGGAGCCCCTCGCTCCAAAAGCGCATATGCACCTCTGCTCAAACCCAACGTGAAACGGCAATGTGATTGGCTACTGCAAAATGCTATATGCATTGTATACCGTACAAGTGTTATGAAGTGTATGGTACGGGATTGCGGATATGCACAAGTGGAGCAATGTGGTTGGTCCAAGTGTGCGCGCAGTAGACGGTTGTGCTGCAATGCCGAAGATGCGAATGGGAGCTGTATTGGGTGATTTGGGACAATGTGCGTTTGCGGGCTGCGCGGAGGGGTTGGAGTGCCAGGATGGTAATTGTTGATTTTTTAGAGCTGGTTCCAGATCAAGGGACTGGCAATGGATTTGCCGCATTGATTGATTTAGTTATTTGAAATTGTGACCCTCTAGATTGTGCGAGCTTTTCGTGTACACCTGCACACACGAATAACGTGTAGTGTAATGGTGCAACCACCGCCGTCGCTTGCCGCGACGACGGTGAAGTGTGTGCGGTAGGGTATATGTAGATTGGCTTTGCCTGCTGTCGAGTAAACTGGTCGACGAAGGCTGACAACCTTCCTTGTTTTATTTTCTTGTGTCTTCTTCCTCCCGTTGTTTCTTCCCTTTTGTTTTCATAACCCGCGTGCGTTGCAACAGGTTATGGGCCCAGAGCGTCGACTTTTTGCAGACGTCGCGCTCTACTAATATCTCTTTGGATTCTACGAAGACTGGTTTTTCTTTCGCGCAGGTACGCGTTGCGTTGCGAGCGAGCGAATCTTGTGGAAGTCGAGTGGCAGTGGTGAAAGTAGGCAAAGCGTTCAGAGACACCTTCTCTGGTAAGCCGACCTGCGCCTGTTCCGATCCCTGCTTCTTTGCTTCAGCGCACAAGGAAGACCACGCTATTTTCCGGCAAGGGACTAGAAGGGGTTGACTGGTGAAAGCTTATCGCGTCAGCTACTAGCCTCCCTTGGACGTCTCGTACGGATTGTAAAGCCCCTCGCTCTGAAGTGCGCAGAGCAGGATTGGTTGCAGAAACCGCATCTCACCTGGAGAGAGTTACCAGGGACCAGAGGATTCGGACCTCTAGGGTAGCGGGGATAGTATCTCCTGCCAGTGCGCCCGTCTTAAGACGTTTTATTTCTGTCCAGGCTCGTATCAGTACGTCCTGTGAGTATACTCCGGGCGTTGAGTACCCGAACTCTGCCTGTGATCGCGTACGAGACGCGTCTCGACAAGCGTAGTAGACTTGGTTACACGGTCTCCGCTGAAGTATTTGCTGTTGAGTGTTTGAGATTCTTCTCCGCTCCAGTTTTTCTGGTTCTTTGTGTAACAGAAGCCTTGAAATCCCTCTTTCGGCTTCAATACATTGCGTGGATATCACTACATTTGGCATCTACATAGTTGCTTTTGTTGCTTTTCTTTGGTTCTAGTCCCGTAGGAACCATGTCCGACTCCGAAGTTGAAACGGAATCCACATCTGGAATGAAAATTCCTCGTTTCCATGGTAAGCGTGGTGATGATTATATGCTGTGGCGTCACCGTCTCCGTGCTGCATGCCATATTAATGGTGTCTGGAATGTCGCGAATCCCCCTGGGGTTCAATCTACCACAGATATTTCAACTCAAGACACAACTACCGCAGGTAGTGGCACTGAAATAGCAACTCCCCGTATCATTGCGAAACGAGAAAAGGCTTGTGGTATCATCATCTGTGCTCTTGGTGATGCTCCATTACGCGTAGTCATGGACGTGGATGATGATCCTGCACGTATGTTGCAACTCTTGGATGGACGTTATGCCTCCAATAGGACTGTATCTAGAATTGCAGTGCAGACACGATTGTTCCGAATGTCGTACAGCGGTGAGAACATGTCCAGCTATGTGGATCAATACACGGCATTGTTCGCTCAGTTAGACCGTATGGGCAAGGATGCTGCTATACCGGAGTCTCACAAGGCACCTATGCTACTTGCTTCCATTGATCTGAACAGTTCGTTGGAGTCCACGGCTGCTGCACTCCGTACCAAGGACATATCGGAACTGACTTGGGACTATGTGGCAACCACTTTGATCGATGAGTACAATGCTCGTCTGGTCAGTTCTTCTAGGTCAGGACGTACGCGAAGTCGAAAGAAGAACAGAAGCAAAGGTTCTGGTGGTTCACGTGTGTCCCAAAACTCCACTCACACTCACATCAGGGATGGAAGTGACTCTGATGATCGGCCAAGTACAACTGGTAGAGCATACGTGGTGTCCAGTAACCGGACTTATCACTGTGAATTCTGTGATCGTGATGGTCACACAAAGGACAGATGCCATGTGAATCCCGATAACCCAGATAATCACTTACCCAAAAGCATCCTGGACAAGCTTAACATCAAATCGAAGAGCAAATCTGGGGCGTCCAAGTCTTGCAATAAACCGGCTGGTAGTTCATCAAAGATTGAGGTATGTGGTATGGCACTGGAAAAGTCTTCCATCGTACCTCCCGACAGTTGTGATATGGACACCTATGCCGATAGTGGTGCTACATCACACTTTTTCCATTCGGTGTCTGCGTTTATTCCCGAGTCTTTGCACAACGTAGAAACTCGAACCATCATGCTTGCGGACAATACTGAAGTATGTGCAACGCAGCGGGGTGACATAGTATTGCCATTTGAGTACGCAAACCTACGATTGACTGATGCCCTG
The DNA here is from genome assembly GCA_003194525.1 of Gracilariopsis chorda. NCBI lineage: Eukaryota > Rhodophyta > Florideophyceae > Gracilariales > Gracilariaceae > Gracilariopsis > Gracilariopsis chorda. The sequence goes on from NBIV01000315.1 coordinate 19,194, forward strand.
TTCGTTCCAGAACTGGAATACAATTTGGTGTCCATAAGATGCTTGGCGGACAAGGGCATTGAATCTTTCCTTCGCTCAAGTGAAGTTCGTCTCACCTTGGACAATGGGTTTGTAGTCGGCAGTCGCCATCGCGATCGACGCTCGGGGTTGTACACCTTACCCGATCCGATATAGCAAGGTACCAACCCAACCCCATCCTCGTCACCAACTAGTGGAGATCATTGCATGAAGACACCGGAGTCCAGTATTGCTAATCTATGGCATCGGCGACTTGCCCACATCAATGCGCGCGACCTCCAGTCAGTTTACAAACATGCTGAAGGGGTGCCGAAGATGTCGGGAATGGAGGAGATATGCCGCCCGTGTATGCTTGGTAAGGCACATAAACTTCCGTTCCCTGGCAAATACGACCGAGCATCAGCCGTACGTGAGGTGGTACACTCCGATATACTAGGACCCCTTGTCACTTCATTCCGACAAAGGTTTCAATATGCCTCTACCTTCCTTGACGAGCATTCAAGGTATGCACTCTTAGGCTTCATGACCCATAAAAGTGAAATTGCTGTTGTATTCGATGCAGTTGAGCACAAGTTCCAGCAGCTTGGAGGAGTGGCCATTGCGAAAGTGCACTCGGATAATGCCCAGGAGTATATTGCGTTGCAGCTGAACCCTGCCAACAATCTTCAAGACACTTCTTTCTCTCCTCCGTATACTCCGGAACACAATGCAATAGCCGAGCGCATCAATCGCACTATGGAGGAAGCTGCTCGAGCTTTGCTCATACAGGCAAGTCTCCCAGAGTGCTTGTGGCCATACGCATTAAAGCACGTCATACATGTTCGCAATAGGGTTTATCACTCAGCAACTGGAAGCAGCCCTTACCTTTTGATGACTGGTTCAAAACCATCCCTGAAGCATGTCAAAGTGTTTGGGTGTGCTGCGTTCGTGCTTAAGATGAAACCGGATACCAAGTTCGAGTCTCGTGCACTTGAGGGAGTGTACTTGCAGACTCTTGAGCATGGTGTGTATGATGTTTTAGTAAATGATAGTGATGAGATTCCACGCATTGTAAAGTCTCGGCATGTGACGTTTGACGAGTCCAAGTTCCCTGGGGCACCATTTCTGGAACATGTTATGAGTGATGAAGGTGCATCAGATGATACTTATGAATGCACAGATCACTCTGAAATCGATACTGAGAGTGGTAGTATGGTTTCTGTGGACACCCCATTCGACATTGAGAGTGATACGGAACATATTGAATCCACTCCTATACCAACGGCACAGAGCATTGAAAGCGGTACCGATCATCCAGATGATAGCGAGCATACTTCTGGTGACGATTCGGACCCAAACAATTGTGGTGAGCATGCCCCAAGTGCTAGTCAACATACTTCGGACACTGATGTCCTACCGGAATCTGAACCAGAACCACGCTATCCTCGCCGTACACGACGTGCACCAGCTAAGTGGTGGTACATGGCCGGTAGTGCAACGTCACAAATGGATATTACTACCAGTGATGAACCTACTCTGGGCGAAGCACTGTCTGCCACACCACTTGAGCAGAGCCTTTGGAAGAGTGCCATTGATGAAGAACTGACATCTCTGGAGGAGAAGAACACTTGGGAGGAGGATGAATCACCTGCCTCTCAGCCTCTTCCTACTCATGTCATTCTAAACGTAAAGCGCGATGCCAAAGGATCAGTTGAGAGATTCAAGGCTAGGGTTGTGGCTGGTGGCAATCACCAGACATACGGGCAGAACTACATGGAGACATATGCGCCAGTAGTGCCATTTAGCCTGGTCCGCATGTTCCTGTACGTCGCATTTTGTCTTCAAATGTATGTGGCTCAAGTAGATGTTAAGACTGCATTTCTCAACGGTGAGCTTAAAGAAGACGTGTGGGTGATGTCGCCACGTGGTGTTCCTGGTCTGACCACAAAGTGCTATAAGTTACTCAAGGCTATGTACGGTTTGAAACAGGCTCATATAGGATGGCACACCAAGTTCAAAGCAGACATGAAGAGGTTGGGTTTTGAGGAACTACCCAGCGCACCGTGCGTATTCAAGCGAAAGGTTGGAGATGGAATGTATGCCTACATACTCGTATATGTGGACGACATTCTGGTGTTCACGCCAACGCTGGAGCAACGGACTACGGTGTTAGAGGAGCTCAAAACACTCTATGACCTCCGCATTGAGAACCGAATCACTCTGTACCTTGGCGTGGAGCTGTCATGGAAGATAGGTACAGCCGGAGAACTCCTTGGTGTCAAGCTGGGACAGTCGCTGTATATTGAAAGTGTACTTCGACGATTTGGTCTCCAGAACGCTAAGCCAGTACCTAGCCCTATGGTGGAGTGCTTCTTCACATCTCTAGCAATGGAGGAGGACAAATCACCAATGGATGTGCAGTTGTACCAGCAGATGATCGGGTCTCTGCTGTACTTGGCACTACGTACTAGGTTGGATATACTTGCACCAGTTCTCATCCTGGCTCGTTTTCAGAGTGCTCCTACCGCTTGGTGTCACAAAGCAGTGAAGCGTGTGCTCAGGTACCTGTGTGGAACGCGACAGCATGGGCTATGCTACAGGCCTGGATCGCTAGATCTGCATGGTTTTGTGGACTCTGACTACGCTGGAGATACTACGAGTCGGAAGTCGATGTCCGGGTATATCGTTAAACTTGGGTCAGCAACCTGCTGGTATGGTGGTAGAAAACAAGCGTCAGTTGCGCTATCCACTGGCGAGGCGGAGTACTATGCTCTGACTTTGGCTGCACAGGAAGTGGTATGGGTTGCTCGTGTGCTACGGGAATGCGGCTTCGACATGAAACCTTTGGTTCCTCTACACTCTGACAACCAGTGCGCATTGGAGTGGGCTGGTGGTGAAAGGTGTCCTTCTAGTCGTGCTAAGCACATTGATGTAAAGGTTCACTTTATCCGAGATCTCATAAGAGACAATGTGATTAGTGTTCAATATGTCCCAAGTGAGCTGAATGATGCCGATTTACTCACCAAGCCATTGGGACGTATGAGTGTTAATGCAATTCTCAAACGGCTTGGTCTTGGACAGGAACTCGAGGAGGAGTGTTGAAGTGTTGAACTCTACAAGTGGTCGAGTGCCTGGCCAACCCCCACAGAAGGTGTCAGCTTGGTCCAAAACCAAACCTTCAGGGGACGATGGGCACTTTTGGAGCCCCTCGCTCCAAAAGCGCATATGCGCCTCTGCTCAAACCCAACGTGAAACGGCAATGTGATTGGCTACTGCAAAATGCTATATGCATTGTATACCGTACAAGTGTTATGGAGTGTATGGTACTGGATTGCGGATATGCACAAGTGGAGCAATGTGGTTGGTCCAAGTGTGCACGCAGTAGACGGTTGTGCTGCAATGCCGAAGATGCGAATGGGAGCTGTATTGGGTGATTTGGGACAATGTGCGTTTGCGGGCTGCGCGGAGGGGTTGGAGTGCAAGGATGGTAATTGTTGATTTTTTAGAGCTGGTTCCAGATCAAGGGACTGGCAATGGATTTGCCGCATTGATTGATTTAGTTATTTGAAATTGTGACCCTCTAGATTGTGTGCGCGTTTCGTGTACACCTGCACACACGAATAACGTGTAGTGTAATGGTGCAACCACCGCCGTCGCTTGCTGCGACGACGGTGAAGTGTGTGCGGTAGGGTATATGTAGATTGGCTTTGCCTGCTGTCGAGTAAACTGGTCGACTAAGGCTGACAACCTTCCTTGTTTTATTTTCTTGTTTCTTCTTCCTCCCGTTGTTTCTTCCCTTTTGTTTTCATAACCCGCGTGCGTTGCAACAAAAGTGACATGCCGGGACCTCACAATTCGAGGTATCTCATTGTCACCAGTGACCAGAACCTCGTAAACACCATGATCCAGAGTCTGCAAGTACACTCCCTCAAGTGCACGAGACTCGAACTTGGTGTCCGGGTTCATTTTCAATACATATGCTGCGCATCCAAACACTCTAGCATGCTTCATTGATGGCTTATTACCATTCACCAACAGGTATGGAGTTGAGCTGGTGGTAGAATGTGGAACTCTGTTGCAAAGATAAATAACCTAGTTGAGTGCATAGGGCCATAGGCACTCTGGCAAGTTGGCTTGAATCAGCAAAGCTTGAGCAGCTTCTTCCATGGTGCGATTGATGCGCTCGGCAATTGCGTTATGTTCCGGTGTATAGGGAGTAAGAACGACGTTCCCTGCAGACCATTGGCATTGTTTTCTTGTAACGCAATTTACTCCTCTGCATTGTTCGAGTGCAAATTTTGAACAAGCACATGCGCTCCTCCAAGCTGCTGGAGCTTCTGCCATATACCCAAACAGACTACCCCAATTTCAGATCTATGCAACATGAAGCCGAGGAAGACATATCGAGAGCGGTCATCGATAAACGCAGACGCATACTGAAAACGATCTGGAAACAATGGCAGCAGAGGACCAATGATGTCCGAGTGCACAATGTCTCCAATCTCCTTTGATCGTTTGAACTTTCCCAAAAACGGAAATTTATGCGCTTTGCCAAGTCGGCATGGTCGACATTATTCCTCCATGTGTTTCAGCTTTGGCACTCCATCAACTTGCTCGTGTACATTTTGAAGGTCTCGTGGGTTCATATGTGGAAGTCGGCGGTGTCACAGCTTTGTGACTTCTTGGTCTTTTGCGGATAGTAGCCTTGTGTGATCGGTGTGCTAGATGGGCCATGGCAGCGTGTACAACTTAGATCGTGTGTGTCGTTGACCACAACCAATTCCAAACCCCTCTTCGTGGGTAATGCGACTAACCATTTTTTGTGGCAACAGCATAAGCACGCCCATTGGACTCAATGTTTGAGTTGGAATCTGATATATTACAATCATTTTCGCCCCCATTTGACAATTTGTTACGTCCACTAGAACGGCCGTTACCTTTACCTCGGTTGTTTTTACGGTTACGACCACGAGTGGCACTGACAGAACCAAGTTGACGAGCATTGTACTCATCAATCAGGGTAGTTGCCACATAGTCCCATGTCAATTCCGAGATCTCCTTAGTCCTAAGTGCCGCAGCGGTTGACTCTAGTGAGCAGTTGGGGTCGATAGATGCTAGTAGCATTGGAGCCTTATGTGACTCTGGAATGGCAGCATCCTTCCCCATTCGGTCTAATTGTGAGAATAAAGAGGCAAACTGGTCCACAAATTCTGACATATTTTGCCGATTATACGACATTCTGAACAGTTGGGTCTGTACCGCGATACGAGAGACTGTTCGGTTGGAGGCATAACGTGCATCTAGCATTCTCAATATACGCCCAGGATCATCATCCACATCCATGACAACGCGTAGTGGGGCATCTCCAAGTGCACAGATGATGGTTGCCTATGCCTTTTCCCGTTTCTGCATGAGTCGGGAACTGCCTTGAGCAGCACTAAAGGTTGAATCGTGAGTCATTGTGGCACTAGATGCCTCATCCAGTGTAGATGCCACTACATTCCACACATCTTTAATGTGACATGCGGCACGAAGTCGATGCCGCCATAACGTATAATCCTCACCACGCTTACCATGAAAGCGTGGGAATTTCACACAGGAGTTCGTTTCAGACTCAACTTCAGAGTCAGACATACTTCCAGAAGGAGCTGAAACACCAATGAATATATAATTCTAAGCAGGGTGAGGGACTCAATGCTTTTCAAAATCCGATTACCAAGAGAGGAAAAGTGTTGAAGCGGAGGGTCAGCCAAGAAACTTGCAGCTGAGATCACTCTAAGATATGAATACTGGAGTTGAGTAATGCCAGCAATCGACAGCAAGGGCGCCAGCAGAGACCGTGTAACCAAGTCTCAACGCTCGTCCAGACGCGTTTGGTACGCGAATCACAGGCGGGGTTCGGGTCCTGGACGCCCGGAGTATACTCACAAGTGGCTCTGAAGCGCACTCAGAAAAGAAAAGAAAAGATGAAACTTCGTAAAAGCGGGCGCACTGACAGGAGAAAGTACCTCCGCTGCCCTAAGGGTTGAACCCCTGGACCCTGGTGGCTCTCTCCAGGTGCAAGATGCGATTTTCTTCGACCTGCCCTACTCTGCGCACTTCAAGAGCAGGGTGCTCAATCCGTACGAGAACGTCCCAGGGAGGTTACTGACAAGCGCGATATGTTTTCACCAGTTGACCGCTACTGGTCTCTTGCAGGATATCAGCTCGATCTTACGCACGCACGCAAAAAATGAAAGTTAGATAAGAGCGACGTCTGCACTATGTCGAAGCTCTGGGCCCATAACCTGAGGGTGATAACTGATGTTGATGATAATGATAACTGAAGTTGGGCTTCGACAGAAGGCAACGAAGAAGAATGAAACAATAACAAGAGTGAAGGTTGTCAGCCTTGGGGTCGTTTACTTGGAGATGCAACATCAGCAACTTATATAGCATCACTAAAGTTCACTACAGCTACAAGAAAAACCCTAACCACTAAGTGCGGACAGCCAGTACTACCAATCATATTCAACCATAACACAATAAGGGTTGCACAAACTGGTGACAGTTAACTACAACCATGCATAACATTATTCCAGCACATGCCAACGAGGCACGGTAAGTGAAACAACCATGGCCACAAAATGCCTGCATGTCACAGCGCTGTATAATGACTTACTTGCGTCATCATGACCATGACGATACACAAAGTCGCATGACACTGTATCCATATTGATAACCTAAGTCCATTGCGTGCGGTGCACGTGCTGGCACACACAATCACACGTCTGCCGGAACGTGATGTTCCTGTAAATCATTGTAGCCACACAGAATCTCATGTACGTTGTCCATTCACATTATGCCTAGTGGCCCATGCTGTGCCTACGACCCATACAATGTATACCAGTTGTAATCCACGTAATGCATATGGGCAAATGCAGTAGCCAATCATAAGCCCATTTCACGTTGGGTTAGAGCACACGCGCATTTGCGCTTTTGCACAGAAGGTGCTCACAAGTGCCCATCGTTATATGCAACGTTGTTTCCAAGTAGTCTACCATGATGTCCTAGGGCTATCAGGCACTCGACCACGTGCCAACATCAACACTCCTCCTCGAGTTCCTGATGAAGTCCAGCTCGTTCCAATATCACTCGTGCAGCGGCAGGGCTAAGTGGCTTGGTGAGGATGTCGGCGTCATGGTCTTCACTCGGAACATAGCTCACAGTTATTAATGTATCCTTGACTAGTTGCCTAATGAATTGTACCTTGACGTCTATATGCTTTGCATGCCCAGAAGGGCAACGTTCACCAACAGCCCACTCAATAGCACAATGGTTGTCTGAGAGGATTGGAACATTCTTACCAACTGCTATTCCACACTTTCTGAGCACACGTCATATCCAGAGTATCTCCTGAGCAGCCATTATCAATGCATAGTATTCGGCCTCACCAGTGGACAGTGCAACCGAGGACTGCTTACGGGCACCATAGGAACATGAGCTGGAGCCAAGTTTAATCAAATACCCAGACAAAGACTTACCATCTGTTGTATCGCCAGCAAAATCAGAGTCTACAAAAGCATTTAACTGTAGACTTCCTTGGCGGTGCAGTAAAACATGATCACCAGTGCCACGTAGAAATCGTAATACACGTTTGGCTGCTCGATGACATTATGCAGCAGGAGCATTCTGGAAGCGCGCCAGTATAAGAACAGGATCCAGTATGTCCAAACGCGTACGCAATGCCAAGTACAGCAGAGACCCGATCATCTGCTGATACAATTGAACATCACATGGTGATTTATGCTCCTCCACATCAAGTGAAGAAAAGAAATATTCCACCATTTGGCTTGGTGCTGATTTCGAATTCTGCAGTCCAAACCTGCGCAGTATCCCTTCGATATACATGGGTTGTGCAAGTTTCACACCCAATATCTGGCAATTGGAGTCCGTCTTCCAGGTAAACGCAACACCTAGGTAGAGTCTGACACGATCCTCAACACGCAGATCATACAGTGCCTTGAGCTCCTCCAAGAGTCGGGACCGTTCTTCAGCACTTGGCGTGAAGATGAGAAGGTCGTTCACGTATACCAGGATGTACGCATAGGTATTCGTGGTCAATTTGCGCAGGAACACGCATGGTGCACTAGGCAGTTCTTCAAATCGTAAGCCTTTAATATCAGTACTGAACTTGGTGTGCCACGCAAGGTGAGCCTGTTTCAGTCCATATGTTGCATTTAGCAGTTTAAAACAACGCCACTTCAGCCCAGGTATACCACGCGGAGACATTACACAAAGGGCTTCCTTTAGGTCACCATTGAGGAACGCGGTCTTGATGTCAACCTGTGCGACATACATTTGCATGCACAGCACAAGGTACAAGAACATGCGAATCAAGTTGAAAGATACAACCGGTGCATACGTCTCCATGTAATCCTGACCATATGTCTGGTGGTTCCCTCCTGCTACGATTCGAGCTCGGAATCGGTCCACTGAGGCGTCTGCATCACGTTTCACTTTAAGAATGACATGTGTAAGTAACGGGTGTGACTGCAGTGAGTCATCTGGAACCCAATTACCTTTGTCGTTTAGTGATGTGAGCTCTGTTGGCAGTAGTACCTGTGCTGTCACTGATAACCAAATGTTCCGGGGAGCATGGGCTGTTATAGAGGGTACCTCTGCAAAAGCGCATATGCGCGTGTGCGCGAACCCAACGTGAAACTGGCTTCTGATTGGCTACTGCAAATGTACATATGCAACGTGGTGCGTACAAGTGGTATGGCATAACTGGATCGGTTTGACACACCCACGTGTCCAGCTACTACAGTGGTCACAGTGTACGTTGTGTGCAGGTGTTACTGGTGAAGTGGTTGACACCTGGTACAAGTGGTACAGCAGTGGTTGGTACAATGGTAAGGTGCGCATGCACTGTCAACAGGTTTACACATGCACGGGTATATTGATGACTTGGGTGTTGTGTGCATTGCCACATGATGACATGGCACTAACACCACAGGTTACGTGCCGACTTACTGTTACGTGTTGACTTACCGTGATGTGTTGGCATGTGCTGGCGTGTGTTGGAGTCATGAATTTGTGCCTTGTCATGGTCATGTGTATGCACGTAACTATTACGGAACGTTGGTGCGTTGGTGTGCGTTGATGTAATGAGGTTGTGCTGATCTGGCTATGTCATGTTAGATGATGATTGGTATTATTGAGTGTCCCTGCTTAGTGGTTTAGTTTTTTACTTGTAGTTGGTGTTCCCGCGCAATTCGAGTTTAGAGTGGTACATAAGATGTGCCTGAAGGACCTCCAAGTAAATCCAAGCCAGAGCTGGCGAACTTCCCTTCCATCTCCTCAACTTCCTTTCAACTTTCAACAGGTTATGGGCCCAGCCCCGCTGACCGCTGCCGCTATCCCTTTCCGTATCGTTCGTCTGTCGCCGCTCTCCCTCACCGCCGTTCATCCGTTTCGCTGTTGCTGCCTCTTTCGTCGTTGCGTCGGGTGTCTTGATCCCATTGTTGGTCGGTGTTGGTCATTCTCCTTGGGTTTGCGTTCCTCCCTGAGGGCGTTGTGGTGGTGGTGGTTCGACGTTTACTTCCTATCGTTGTTGAGTTGGGCCTCCGTTGTTGCCCGTGTTGTCGATCGCTATCTACTTTGTGTGTGACACTCCCTCTATCTTGTGTTTTGGGATCCCCGAATCGTTTGTCAGGTCGTATCCGTGAGGTCGAGTCGGTCTAGTTTCGAAGTCTGGGCTCCGTTGTTGAAAGTTGAAAGGAAGTTGAGGGGATGGAAGGGAAGTTCGCCAGCTCTGGCTTGGATTTACTTGGAGGTCCTTCAGGCACATCTTATATACCACTCTAAACTCGAATTGCGCGGGAACACCAATTACAAGTAAAACCTAAACCACTAAGCAGGGACACTCAATACTACCAATCATCATCTAACATGACATAGCCAGCTCAGCACAACCTCATTACATCAACGCACACCAACGCACCAACGTTCCGTAATAGTTACGTGCATACACATGACCATGACAAGGCACAAATTCACGACTCCAACACACGCCAGCACATGCCAACACATCACGGTAAGTCAACACGTCACGGTAAGTCGGCACGTAACCTGTGGTGTTAGTGCCATGTCATCATGTGGCAATGCACACAACACCCACGTCATCAATATACCCGTGCATGTGTAAACCTGTTGACAGTGCATGCACACCTTACCATTGTACCAACCACTGCTGTACCACTTGTACCAGCTGTCAACCACTTCACCAGTATCCCCTGCACTCAACGTACACTGTGACCACTGTAGTAGCTGGACACGTGGGTGTGTCCAACCGATCCAGTTATGCCATACCACTTGTACGCACAACGTTGCATATGTACATTTGCAGTAGCCAATCAGAAGCCAGTTTCACGTTGGGTTCGCGCACACGCGCATATGCGCTTTTGCAGAGGTACCCTCTAAAACAGCCCATGCTTCCCGGACCATTTGGTTTTCAGTGACAGCACAGGTACTACTGCCAACATCCGTGATCGTGTGCTCAGCAGTTGTTTGTTTTTCGTGTTTCTTAATCATCATCTGGTGTCCACTGCGACGAGCGGTTGGTCCGGGTTACTTTGGGTGATTCCAGGTATCCGGGGACGTGAGCCTGGCGGCTTGAACCAAAGCGGGTGTATTGTCGAGCGGCTTCCCACCGGTCCGTTTGGACAGATAACGGTGACGGTCGTTAAGACCTGGTAAGTTCAGCGGGTGCATCTGTGGACGGGTTGCCGTGGCGTACTGCGCTGGTGCGGGTGATTGAATTATTTGTTTTGATCCTGACTGCGTGTCGGGATTCTTGGGCTGTTGCGAAGGTATTCCATAACGTGCTTTTGATCCGTGCATCTGACCCTTGGGCGTTTGTGCGGGGAGGCGACGTGGCGTAGGCTGACCTCCTTCTTAGGATCAGTCCGCGTGTGACCTTAAGTGGTTGCGCGTTAGCAGCGTACTTTGGTTGCCATAGTAGCTTCAGTTGCGAGGTCGCGCAAGTTCTTGCAAGAGGCCAGAGAGGGTTATACTTGGTGAAGGCATATCTTGGGTCATTAACCATCCTCTGGAAGCCTCGTAGAGAGCGACGCATCTTCTACTTAGACGTAGGCGAGGGAAGACAGAAGAAGACGTCTTGTACCCGGAGCATCTCCGGGGGCCAGGGGTCCGACACCCTAGGGTAGCGGAGGTAGTTTCTCCCGTCAGTGCGCCCGAATTTGAAGTTTTGTTGTTGTTGTGGTTGTTGGTTTTGTTGTTATTGTTGTCGTTGTTTTTGTTGTTATTGTTTTCGTTGTTGCCATTTTTGTGCTACTTAAGTGCCGTAGGTCTTTCATCGCACCTGTGCTGTTTGTTGACATCTACCAAGCATGGATTCATTCGGTGGCATCAAGATTGAAAAGTTGGGCGAGGATAACTTCCATGTATGGAAGCAAAAGGTTGAGTTGCTGCTTGCACTCAAGGACCTCGATGACCATCTTGAATCAACCAGGCCTACGGACGATGACGAGTTGTCAGCATGGAAGAAGAAAGACTCCAAGGCCAGGGCTGTTATTGGTCTCAGCATCAGTGATGAGCATTTGGACCATTTGAGGGATACCAAGAATGCTGCGGAAATGTGGAAAGCCATTTGTGATGTGTTCCAGCGTAAAACGCTGCTCAACCGAATCAATGCAAGACGTGCCTTCTACACAGCCAAGATGCAAGATGATGAGAAAATGTTACACTTCATCAATCGTGTTCGTCATCTTGCATCGGATCTGAAGAGCATGGACGTAGTGGTTGAGGAAGAAGACATCGCTATGGCAATCCTATGTGTGCTACCAGACCGCTTCAAACACCTCATTGTCGCTATTGACACCACGATTGGTGATGGCAAACTCGATTTAGAGTTTGTGAAGAGTCGTTTGCTGCAAGAGGAACAGCGAATGAACGATCGTGCCAAGGAGGAGTCCGGAAGTGACACGGCTTTGGTCGGTGCGCAGTCGCGAAAGAAGTCCATGGTGTGCTACTACTGTGGTAAGAAGGGGCATATCCACAGAAACTGTTTCAAGAGACAAGGTGACGAAGCTAGCAAAGAGCAGAGTGCTGCCGCAAACCCAGCTGTGCAGACCGATCTCGGCAACGAGAAACGAGGATGTGACAGTGACCCTGACTTTGTTGTGTCATTGCGACAGGTTCTGTGGAAGAAAGTATCAGTGACTGGATCATTGACTCTGGTGCCACCGCCCATATGACGTATGACGAGTCCATGTTTGACAGTTATAGCAAAAGAGAGTCTGCCTGTGTGAGTATCGGCAATGACTCGAAGCTGGAGTCTCTTGGTCATGGCAGTGTCCACCTCGATCTCGCTGTTGAAGGGCGTAAGAGCAAGTGCCGGTTGGGTGAAGTAGTGCACGTACCGAATCTAAGGTATCATCTGCTGTCAGTATCTGCGATGTGTGACCTGGGTACGCGAGTGGTGTTTGACAAAACCAAAGTATGTGTGTACAAAGGCAACACCATGATTGCCCAGGGCCTTCGCATCAAATGACTGTACTACCTATGTACCGCGATTGAAGTACCAGAAGACATGGACAACGCACTTGTGACTGACCTGTCACTATGGCATGCTCGAATGGCTCATGTGAATGTGGATGGTATCAAACATATGGCTCGTAACGGTGTTGTGTCAGGGCTGAATGTGGACTTGAATCAATCGATGGATGTGTGTGACTCTTGTGTAGTGGGAAAATCTACACGTGCTCCAACTCCCAAGCAAGGGGGGGAACGGGCTTTGCACCCATTGGACCTAGTGCATTCGGACATTTGTGGTCCAATCCAAGTAGGTTCCTTGGGAGGTTCACGCTACTTCGTCACATTCATCGATGATCACTCCCGTTTTTGCTTCTTGTACATGCTCAAGACCAAGAATGAGGTGTTCCACGTGTTCGTGAAGTGGCTCAAGATGGTTCAAAATCAGAGTGACCGACATGTGAAAACCATCACCGCACGTGAGTCTGTGCTACATGCGTTACGCACAGACAATGCTGGTGAATATGTGTCAAAGAAGTTTTCACAAGAGCTTGAACGTCACGGTATTGAACATCAGCGAACGGTGCCTTACAATCCACATCAGAATGGTCTGGCCGAACGGTTCAACCGAACACTCATGGACTTGGTGAGATCGATGCTGCATCACAAGAAACTGCCAAAGAGCTTCTGGGCTGAAGCATTGAACGTTGCATTGTATGTGCGCAATCGAGTCACCTGCAAGGCCCTTCCGAGTGACGTGACACCACTCGAGATGTGGAGTGGATATGAACCTGACTTGAGCAATCTGCGTGTGTTCGGTAGCCGGTGCTGCTACAAAGTGGTGGACCACAAGCTGAAGAAGCTGGAGCAACGTCCCGTGGAGGCGATCTTTATTGGGTACACATCTGGATCGAACGGTTATAAACTGTGGGATGCGCAAAAGAAGAAGGTGGTTGTGTCGAGAGATGTGAGGTTTGACGAATGTAGTGGTTCAGATCAATGTACTGACCACGTTGATGATGACGACTATGCTGAGATCGACATCTCGGACAAGCCGAAATCAAACATCACCTCCACCTCTACTACACCCACCGATGCTGCCCAACTTGAACCCGCTGCACCAGATACTCCACCAGAAGAAGCTTCAGGCAGTGGCCACGATGAGCTCACAGCTGAGACAGAAGTTGAGCCAGACGTACCAGATCCACAACCACTTTGGAGATCCACTCGTGAGCGTAGAGCGCCTACCTCGTGGTGGCACGGAACTGCCTTACTCACTGCCAGTGATGACATCCCATCCTCATACTCGGATGCGGTGTCACGTCCTGATTCAAAAGCGTGGACCAAGGCCATGAACAGTGAGTACGAGTCTCTGATGGAGCATGACACATGGGAGTTAGTGCCAAGGCCAGCTGACAGCAACGTGATATCATCCAAGTGGGTATTTGTGCAAAAATATGAGGCTGGCGACAACGATGAACCAACAGTGAGGTACAAGGCTCGTGTGGTGGCTCGAGTGTTTCTGCAGATCAAAGGTGTAGACTTCTCCGAGACGTATGCACCAGTGGTCAAATTCACATCCATTAGAATGATTCTGTCCATTGTAGCAGTGCAGAACTATCATCTGCACCAGATGGATGTGAAGACTGCATTCTTGAATGGCGACCTGGAAGAGACTGTGTACATGGAGCAGCCCGACGGATTCATCAAACCTGGGAACGAGGACTTGGTATGCCTTCTCAAGAAAGCCATGTATGGGCTACGACAGGCATCAAGGCAGTGGTTTGCAAAGATGTACTTGTTCCTCGTGGGTTGGATGGGTCTGAAGCCAAACGTTGCAGACGAGTGCGTCTACACCGGAGAGGTACTGGGAGCGCTTGTGATCATTGCTCTTTATGTGGACGACTTGCTTATTGCGAGTCCAAGTATGGAGACAATGAATCGCGTAAAGCGTGAACTGTCAAAACGTTTTTAGATGAAGGATCTCAGTGAAGCGCGCATGGTACTTGGGTTCGAGATCCATCGTGATCGATCCAAAAGACAGCTGTACCTGACACAGTCTGCATACACGCGTAAGGTCTTAGAACGTTTTGGCATGTTGCAGTGCAAACCAATGGACACTCCCATGGACTCCGGTGCTGACCTCACTAAGGTAGAAGAGCCTCTGACGAACATTCCGTATCGCCAGGTGATCGGTTGTCTGATGTAGCTCTCTGTTGGCACTCGACCGGACATCTCGTTTGCAGTGTCCAAGCTAGCCAAGTATGTCGAGAAACCTGGAGAGACTCATTGGAATGCGGTCAAGCGTGTTCTGCGTTACCTCAATGGCACTCGCTCCCTCGGACTTACTTATGGCTCCACGACTGATACTCAGCTGTATGGATACGTAGACTCTGACTGGGCAGGTGATACATCCAACCGCAAGTCCACCAGTGGGTATGTGTTCATGATGTGCGGTGCTCCTGTGTCTTGGAGCTCGCGCCAACAGGAAGTAGTTGCATTGTCTAGCGCTGAGGCTGAGTATGTGAGTCTGTGCAGTGGGACGAAGGAAGCGATCTGGCTGAGACGAGTATGGAGAGGCATTGGCAACGCAAGTGGACTACACGTGGATGAGTCAGTGACGCTAATGGTTGAGCCCACAACTGTGTACGTGGACAACCAAGGTTGCATCGACCTTGCTCGAAATGGAGTTGTGAACAAGCGTACTAAGCACATTGATATTCGCTTTCACTTCACCAGAGAGGCTCTACGCGACAAAGCCGTCCAGTTGCAGTACTGTTCCACGGAAGACATGGTTGCCGATATGCTGACGAAAGCGCTCGGTCGAGTTAAGCTGGCAAGGTTCCGCGGGGACTGTGGCTTGCTTCCCTTAGACCTTTGAAGTCAGTGACAGAGGGGGGGTGTTGGCAGTAGTACCTGTGCTGTCACTGAAAACAAAATGTTCCGGGGAGCATGGGCTGTTTTAGAGGGTACTTCTGCAAAAGCGCATATGCGCGTGTGCGCGAACCCAACGTGAAACTGGCTTCTGATTGGCTACTGCAAATGTTCGTATGCAACGTGGTGCGTACAAGTGGTATGGCATAACTGGATCGGTTTGACACACCCACGTGTCCAGCTACTACAGTGGTCACAGTGTACGTTGTGTGCAGGGGTTACTGGTGAATTGGTTGACAGCTGGTACAAGTGGTACAGCAGTGGTTGGTACAATGGTAAGGTGCGCATGCACTGTCAACAGGTTTACACATGCACGGGTATATTGATGACGTGGGTGTTGTGTGCATCGCCACATGATGACATGGCACTAACACCACAGGTTACGTGCCGACTTACCGTAACGTGTTGACTTACCGTGATGTGTTGGCATGTGCTGGCGTGTGTTGGAGTCGTGAATTTGTGCCTTGTCATGGTCATGTGTATGCACGTAACTATTACAGAACGTTGGTGCGTTGGTGTGCGTTGGTGTACTGAGGTTGTGCTGAGCTGGCTATGTCATGTTAGATGATGATTGGTAGTATTGAGTGTCCCTGCTTAGTGGTTTAGGTTTTACTTGTAGTTGGTGTTCCCGCGCAATTCGAGTTTAGAGTGGTATATAAGATGTGTCTGAAGGACCTCCAAGTAAATCCAAGCTAGAGCTGGCGAACCTCCCTTCCATCCCCTCAACTTCCTTACAACTTTTAACAGAACGTTGGACTCATCAATATCACTAGAATCCTCGTTAGCGTCCTCCGCAGAATTGGTATCGCTCGCAGCATTGTCAATGCTTGGAGTTTGAACCTCATTCACAGTTTCTGTGGGTTGGTCTGGTGCATCCTGTGCATCTGTTTCTGCGTCTGACCTAAGTTCTCCGAGTTCATCGAGTGAAAACTCATCTTAACTGTCACTAGAGCTCTCATACCCAGCGCTAGAATAGTCAAAGTCTGATGCACTTTCGTCATCCATATAGTTTACGAGGTATGGGACACCTGGGAATGTAGAATCATCAAAAGGGACATGCCGGGACCTCACAATTCGAGCTATCTCATTGTCACCAGTGACCAGAACCTCGTAAACACCATGATCCAGAGTCTGCAAGTACACTTCCTCAAGTGCACGAGACTCGAACTTGGTGTCCGGGTTCATTTTCAATACATATGCTGCGCATCCAAACACTCTAGCATGCTTCATTGATGGCTTATTACCATTCACCAACAGGTATGGAGTTGAGCTGGTGGTAGAATGTGGAACTCTGTTGCGAAGATAAATAACCTATTTGAGTGCATAGGGCCATAGGCACTCTGGCAAGTTGCCTTGAATCAGCAAAGCTCGAGCAGCTTCTTCCATGGTGCGATTGATGCGCTCGGCAATTGCGTTATGTTCCGGTGTATAGGGAGTGAGAACGATGTTCCCTGCAGACCATTGGCATTGTTTTCTTGTAACGCAATGTACTCCTCTGCATTGTTCGAGTGCAAATTTTGAACAAGCACATGCGCTCCTCCAAGCTGCTGGAGCTTCTGCCATATACCCAAACAGACTTCCCCAATTTCAGATCTATGCAACATGAAGCCGAGGAAGACATATCGAGAGCGGTCATCGATAAACGTAGACGCATACTGAAAACGATCTGGAAACAATGGCAGCAGAGGACCAATGATGTCCGAGTGCACAATGTCTCCAATCTCCTTTGATCTTTTGAACTTTCCCAAAAATGGAAATTTATGCGCTTTGCCAAGTCGGCATGGTCGACATACCTCCTCCATGTGTTTCAGCTTTGGCACTACATCAACTTGCTCGTGTACCTTTTGAAGGTCTCGTGGGTTCATATGTGGAAGTCGGCGGTGTCACAGCTTTGTGACTTCTTGGTCTTTTGTGGATAGTAGCCTTGTGTGATCGGTGTGCTAGATGGGCCATGGCAGCGTGTACAACTTAGATCGTGTGTGTCGTTGACCACAACCAATTTCAAACCCCTCTTCGTGGGTAATGCGAACCTGACTTGCGCCGAACAGTGACTCTATTTCTTTATCGGGCATACGACCAACCGACACTAAGTTGTACCCAAGATCTGGGACATGTAGTACATCCGTAAATCGGAGGTTAGCCTCGACGAAGGGCAGTAACACATCCTCTTGTTGTGTGGCCGTGACCGTGGTATTGTCAGCAAGTTCAATACGCCTCGGAGATATGTCAACCAATGTGTTGGGCACAAACGCAGAAGCAGAACAAAAGAAATGGGACGTGGCACCACTGTCCGCATACGTATCCATGCTGTTACACACAGATGGGAGCACTGTAGACTTCTCGACACCCATTCCGGCGATCTCAATCTTGGATCCCCTTCGTGATGACTTGCCAGAGTGTTTAGATTTGTCACCTGAACCAGCTTTGAGTTGGTCCAAGATTACTTTGGGTAAACGGTTGTTCAGACTGTCAGGATTCATGTGGCATCGGTCCTGCGTGTGGCCATCGTGTTGGCAGAAAGTGCAATGGTAACCATTTTTTGTGGTTACAGCATAAGCACGCCCATTGGACTCAATGTTTGAGTTGAAATCTGATATATTACAATCATTTTCGCCCCCATTTGACAATTTGTTACGTCCACTAGAACGGCCGTTACCTTTACCTCGGTTCTTTTTACGGTTACGACCACGAGTGGCACTGACAGAACCAAGTTGACGAGCATTGTACTCATCAATCAGGGTAGTTGCCACATAGTCCCATGTCAATTCCGAGATCTCCTTAGTCCTAAGTGCCGCAGCGGTTGAATCTAGTGAGCAGTTGGGGTCGATAGATGCTAGTAGCATTGGAGCCTTATGTGACTCTGGAATGGCAGCATCCTTCCCCATTCGGTCTAATTGTGAGAATAAAGAGGCAAACTGGTCCACAAATTCTGACATATTTTGCCGATTATACGACATTCTGAACAGTTGGGTCTGTACCGCGATACGAGAGACTGTTCGGTTGGAGGCATAACGTGCATCTAGCATTCTCAATATACGCCCAGGATCATCATCCACATCCATGACAACGCGTAGTGGGGCATCTCCAAGTGCACAGATGATGGTTGCCTATGCCTTTTCCCGTTTCTGCATGAGTCGGGAACTGCCTTGAGCAGCACTAAAGGTTGAATCGTGAGTCATTGTGGCACTAGATGCCTCATCCAGTGTAGATGCCACTACATTCCACACATCTTTAATGTGACATGCGGCACGAAGTCGATGCCGCCATAACGTATAATCCTCACCACGCTTACCATGGAAGCGTGGGATTTTCACACAGGAGTTCGTTTCAGACTCAACTTCAGAGTCAGACATACTTCCAGAAGGAGCTGAAACACCAATGAATATATAATTCTAAGCAGGGTGAGGGACTCAATGCTTTTCAAAATCCGATTACCAAGAGAGGGAAAGTGTTGAAGCGGAGGGTCAGCCAAGAAACTTGCAGCTGAGATCACTCTAAGATATGAATACTGGAGTTGAGTAATGCCAGCACTCGACAGCAAGGGCGCCAGCAGAGACCGTGTAACCAAGTCTCAACGGACGTCCAGACGCGTCTGGTACGCGAATCACAGGCGGGGTTCGGGTCCTGGACGCCCGGAGTATACTCACAAGTGGCTCTGAAGCGCACTCAGAAAAGAAAAGAAAAGATGAAACTTCGTAAAAGCGGGCGCACTGACAGGAGAAAGTACCTCCGCTGCCCTAAGGGTTGAACCCCTGGACCCTGGTGGCTCTCTCCAGGTGCGAGATGCGATTTTCTTCGACCTGCCCTACTCTGCGCACTTCAAGAGCAGGGTGCTCAATCCGTACGAGAACGTCCCAGGGAGGTTACTGACAAGCGCGATATGTTTTCACCAGTTGACCGCTACTGGTCTCTTGCAGGATATCAGCTCGATCTTACGCACGCACGCAAAAAATGAAAGTTAGATAAGAGCGACGTCTGCACTATGTCGACGCTCTGGGCCCATAACCTGAGGGTGATAACTGATGTTGATGATAATGATAACTGAAGTTGGGCTCCGACAGAAGGCAACGAAGAAGAATGAAACAATAACAAGAGTGAAGGTTGTCAGCCTTGGGGTGGTTTACTTGGAGATGCAACATCTGCAACTTATATAGCATCACTAAAGTTCACTACAGCTACAAGAAAAACCCTAACCACTAGGTGCGGACAGCCAGTACTACCAATCATATTCAACCATAACACAATAAGGGTTGCACAAACTGGTGACAGTTAACTACAACCATGCATAACATTATTCCAGCACATGCCAACGAGGCACGGTAAGTGAAACAACCATGGCCACAAAATGCCTGCATGTCACAGCGCTGTATAATGACTTACTTGCGTCATCATGACCATGACGATACACAAAGTCGCATGACACTGTATCCATATTGATAACCTAAGTCCATTGCGTGCGGTGCACGTGCTGGCACACACAATCACACGTCTGCCGGAACGTGATGTTCCTGTAAATCATTGTAGCCACACAGAATATCATGTACGTTGTCCATTCACATTATGCCTAGTGGCCCATGCTGTGCCTACGACCCATACAATGTATACCAGTTGTAATCCACGTAATGCATATGGGCAAATGCAGTAGCCAATCATAAGCCCATTTCACGTTGGGTTAGAGCACACGCGCATTTGCGCTTTTGCACAGAAGGTGCTCAAAAGTGCCCATCGTTATATGCAACGTTGTTTCCAAGTAGTCTACCATGATGTCCTAGGGCTATCAGGCACTCGACCACGTGCCAACATCAACACTCCTCCTCGAGTTCCTGATGAAGTCCAGCTCGTTCCAATATCACTCGTGCAGCGGCAGGGCTAAGTGGCTTGGTGAGGATGTCGGCGTCATGGTCTTCACTCGGAACATAGCTCACAGTTATTAATGTATCCTTGACTAGTTGCCTAATGAATTGTACCTTGACGTTTTTATGCTTTGCACGCCCAGAAGGGCAATGTTCACCAACAGCCCACTCAATAGCACAATGGTTGTCTGAGAGGATTGGAACATTCTTACCAACTGCTATTCCACACTTTCTGAGCACACGTCATATCCAGAGTATCTCCTGAGCAGCCATTATCAATGCATAGTATTCGGCCTCACCAGTGGACAGTGCAACTGAGGACTGCTTACGGGCACCATAGAAACATGAGCTGGAGCCAAGTTTAATCAAATACCCAGACAAAGACTTGCGATCTGTTTTATCGCCAGCAAAATCAGAGTCTACAAAAGCATTTAACTGTAGACTTCCTTGGCGGTGCAGTAAACCATGATCACCAGTGCCACGTAGATATCGTAATACACGTTTGGCTGCTCGATGACATTATGCAGTAGGAGCATTCTGGAAGCGCGCCAGTATAAGAACAGGATCCAGTATGTCCAAACGCGTACGCAATGCCAAGTACAGCAGAGACCCGATCATCTGCTGATACAATTGAACATCACATGGTGATTTATGCTCCTCCACATCAAGTGAAGAAAAGAAATATTCCACCATTTGGCTTGGTGCTGATTTCGAATTCTGCAGTCCAAACCTGCGCAGTATCCCTTCGATATACATGGGTTGTGCAAGTTTCACACCCAATATCTGGCAATTGGAGTCCGTCTTCCAGGTAAACGCAACACCTAGGTAGAGTCTGACACGATCCTCAACACGCAGATCATACAGTGCCTTGAGCTCCTCCAAGAGTCGGGACCGTTCTTCAGCACTTGGCGTGAAGATGAGAAGGTCGTCCACGTATACCAGGATGTACGCATAGGTATTCGTGGTCAATTTGCGCAGGAACACGCATGGTGCACTAGGCAGTTCTTCAAATCGTAAGCCTTTAATATCAGTACTGAACTTGGTGTGCCACGCAAGGTGAGCCTGTTTCAGTCCATATGTGGCATTTAGCAGTTTAAAACAACGCGACTTCAGCCCAGGTATACCACGCGGAGACATTACACAAAGGGCTTCCTTTAGGTCACCATTGAGGAACGCGGTCTTGATGTCAACCAGTGCGACATACATTTGCATGCACAGCATAAGGTACAAGAACATGCGAACCAAGTTGAAAGATACAACCGGTGCATACGTCTCCATTTAATCCTGACCATATGTCTGGTGGTTCCCTCCTGCTACGATTCGAGCTCGGAATCGGTCCACTGAGGCGTCTGCATCACGTTTCACTTTAAGAATGACATGTGTAAGTAACGGGTGTGACTGCAGTGAGTCATTTTGGAACCCAATTACCTTTGTCATTTAGTGATGTGAGCTCTGTTGGCAGTAGTACCTGTGCTGTCACTGAAAACAAAATGTTCCGGGGAGCATGGGCTGTTTTAGAGGGTACTTCTGCAAAAGCGCATATGCGCGTGTGCGCGAACCCAACGTGAAACTGGCTTCTGATTGGCTACTGCAAATGTTCGTATGCAACGTGGTGCGTACAAGTGGTATGGCATAACTGGATCGGTTTGACACACCCACGTGTCCAGCTACTACAGTGGTCACAGTGTACGTTGTGTGCAGGGGTTACTGGTGAATTGGTTGACAGCTGGTACAAGTGGTACAGCAGTGGTTGGTACAATGGTAAGGTGCGCATGCACTGTCAACAGGTTTACACATGCACGGGTATATTGATGACGTGGGTGTTGTGTGCATCGCCACATGATGACATGGCACTAACACCACAGGTTACGTGCCGACTTACTGTGACGTGTTGACTTACCGTGATGTGTTGGCATGTGCTGGCGTGTGTTGGAGTCGTGAATTTGTGCCTTGTCATGGTCATGTGTATGCACGTAACTATTACAGAACGTTGGTGCGTTGGTGTGCGTTGATGTAATGAGGTTGTGCTGAGCTGGCTATGCCATGTTAGATGATGATTGGTAGTATTGAGTGTCCCTGCTTAGTGGTTTAGGTTTTACTTGTAGTTGGTGTTCCCGCGCAATTCGAGTTTAGAGTGGTACATAAGATGTGCCTGAAGGACCTCCAAGTAAATCCAAGCTAGAGCTGGCGAACTTCCCTTCCATCCCCTCAACTTCCTTTCAACTTTCAACAAAAAATTGTCAAATGGGGGCAAAAATGATTGTAATATATCAGATTCCAACTCAAACATTGAGTCCAATGGGGGTGCTTATGCTTTTGCCACCAAAAATGGTTACCATTGCACTTTCTGCCAACACGATGGCCACACGCAGGACGGATGCCACATGAATCCTTACAATCCGGACAACCGTCTACCCAAAGTCATCTTGGACCTACTCAAAACTGGTTCAAGTGACAAGTCTAAGCACTCTGACAAGTCATCACGAAGGGGATCCAAGATTGAGATCGCTGGAATGGGTGTCAAGAAGTCTACAGTGCTCCCATATGTGTGTAACAGCATGGATACGTATGCAGACAGTGGTGCCACGTCCAATTTCTTTTGTTCTGCTTCTGCATTTGTGCCCAACACATTGGTTGACATATCTCCGAGGCGTATTGAACTTGCTGACAATACCACGGTCACGGCCACACAACAAGAGGATGTTTTACTGCGCTTCGTCGAGGCTAATCTCCGATTTACGGATGTACTACATGTCCCAGATCTTGGGTACAACTTAGTGTCGGTTGGTCGTATGCCCGATAAAGAAATACAGTCACTGTTCGGCGCAAGTCAGGTTCGCATTACCCACGAAGAGGGGTTTGAAATTGTTTGTGGTTAACGACACACACGATCTAGGTTGCACACGCTGCCATGTCTCATCTAGCACACCGATCACACAAGGCTACTATCCGCAAAAGACCAAGAAGTCACAAAGCTGTGGCACCGCCGACTTCCATATATGAACCCATGAGACCTTCAAAAGGTACACGAACAAGTTTATGGAGTGCCAAAGCTGAAACACATGGAGGAGGTATGTCGACCATGCCAAGTTGGCAAAGCGCATAAATTTCCGTTTTTGGGAAAGTTCAAACGATCAAAGGAGATTGGAGACATTGTGCACTCGGACATCATTGGTCCTCTGCTGCCATCGTTTCCAGATCGTTTTCAGTATGCGTCTGCGTTTATCGATGACCGCTCTCGATATGTCTTCCTCGGCTTCATGTTGCATAGATCTGAAATTGGGGAAGTCTGTTTGGGTATAAGGCAGAAGCTCCAGCAGCTTGGAGGAGCGCATGTGCTTGTTCAAAATTTGCACTCGAACAATGCAGAGGAGTACATTGCGTTACAAGAAAACAATGCCAATGGTCTGCAGGGAACGTCGTTCTCACTCCTTATACACCGGAACATAACGCAATTGCCGAGCGCATCAATCGCACCATGGAAGAAGCTGCTCGAGCTTTGCTGATTCAAGCCAACTTGCCAGAGTGCCTATGGCCCTATGCACTTAAATAGGTTATTTATCTTCGCAACAGAGTTCCACATTCTACCACCAGCTCAACTCCATACCTGTTGGTGAATGGTAATAAGCCATCAATGAAGCATGCTAGAGTGTTTGGATGCGCAGCATATGTATTGAAAATGAACCCGGACACCAAGTTCGAGTCCCGTGCACTTGAGGGAGTGTACTTGCAGACTCTGGATCATGGTGTTTACGAGGTTCTGGTCACTGGTGACTATGAGATACCTCGAATTGTGAGGTCCCCGCATGTCACTTTTGATGAATCTACATTCCCTGGTGTCCCATACCTCGTAAACTATATGGATGACGAAAGTGCATCAGACGTTGACTATAGTAGCGCTGGGTATGAGAGCTCTAGTGACAGTTCAGATGAGTTTTCACTAGATGAACTCGGAGAACTTAGGTCAGACGCAGAAACAGATGCACAGGATGCACCAGACCAACCCACAGAAACTGTGAATGAGGTTCAAACTCCAAGCATTGACAATGCTGCGAGCGATACCAATTCTGCGGAGGACGCTAACGAGGATTCTAGTGATATTGATGAGTCCAATGTTCATTCCGAACCAGAATCTAGATACCCTCGTGGTAGTAGGCGTGCACCACAGCCCTGGTGGAATATGGCTGTTGCCGCTACCTCTCAAGTCGAAGTGACCACAACTGACGATCCAACACTTCAGGAGGCATTATCTTAAACTCCATCGGAAAGAGCTCAATGCGAGAGCGCCATTGATGAAGAGCTCACATCACTAAACGACAAAGGTAATTGGGTTCCAGATGACTCACTGCAGTCACACCCGTTACTTACACATGTCATTCTTAAAGTGAAACGTGATGCAGACGCCTCAGTGGACCGATTCCGAGCTCGAATCGTAGCAGGAGGGAACCACCAGACATATGGTCAGGATTACATGGAGACGTATGCACCGGTTGTATCTTTCAACTTGGTTCGCATGTTCTTGTACCTTATGCTGTGCATGCAAATGTATGTCGCACAGGTTGACATCAAGACCGCGTTCCTCAATGGTGACCTAAAGGAAGCCCTTTGTGTAATGTCTCCGCGTGGTATACCTGGGCTGAAGTCGCGTTGTTTTAAACTGCTAAATGCCACATATGGACTGAAACAGGCTCACCTTGCGTGGCACACCAAGTTCAGTACTAATATTAAAGGCTTACGATTTGAAGAACGGCCTTGTGCACCATGCGTGTTCCTGCGCAAATTGGCCACGAATACCTATGCGTACATCCTGGTATACGCGAACGACCTTCTCATCTTCACGCCAAGTGCTGAAGAACGGTCCCGAATCTTGGAGTAGCTCAAGGCACTGTATGATCTGCGTGTTGAGGATCGTGTCAGACTCTACCTAGGTGTTGAGTTTACCTGGAAGACGGACTCCAATGGCCAGATATTGGGTGTGAAACTTGCACAACCCATGTATATCGAAGAGATACTGCGCAGGTTTGGAGTGCAGAATTCGAAATCAGCACCAAGCCAAATTGTGGAATCTTTCTTTTCTTCACTTGATGTGGAGGAGCAAAAATCACCATGTGATGTTCAATTGTATCAGCAGATGATCGGGTCTCTGCTGTACTTGGCATTGCGTACGCGTTTGGACATACTGGATCCTGTTCTTATACTGGCGCGCTTCCAGAATGCTCCTACTGCATAATGTCATCGAGCAGCCAAACGTGTATTACGATATCTACGTGGCACTGGTGATCATGGTTTACTGCACCGCCAAGGAAGTCTACAGTTAAATGCTTTTGTAGACTCTGATTTTGCTGGCGATACAACAGATCGCAAGTCTTTGTCTGGGTATTTGATTAAACTTGGCTCCAGCTCATGTTTCTATGGTGCCCGTAAGCAGTCCTCAGTTGCACTGTCCACTGGTGAGGCCGAATACTATGCATTGATAATGGCTGCTCAGGAGATACTCTGGATATGACGTGTGCTCAGAAAGTGTGGAACAGCAGTTGGTAAGAATGTTCCAATCCTCTCAGACAACCATTGTGCTATTGAGTGGGCTGTTGGTGAACGTTGCCCTTCTGGGCGTGCAAAGCATATAGACGTCAAGGTACAATTCATTAGGCAACTAGTCAAGGATACATTAATAACTGTGAGCTATGTTCCGAGTGAAGACCATGACGCCGACATCCTCACCAAGCCACTTAGCCCTGCCGCTGCACGAGTGATATTGGAACGAGCTGGACTTCATCAGGAACTCGAGGAGGAGTGTTGATGTTGGCACGTGGTCGAGTGCCTGATAGCCCTAGGACATCATGGTAGACTACTTGGAAACAACGTTGCATATAACGATGGGCACGTTTGAGCACCTTCTGTGCAAAAGCGCAAATGCGCGTGTGCTCTAACCCAACGTGAAATGGGCTTATGATTGGCTACTGCATTTGCCCATATGCATTACGTGGTTTACAACTGGTATACATTGTATGGGTCGTAGGCACAGCATGGGCCACTAGGCATAATGTGAATGGACAACGTACATGAGATTCTGTGTGGCTACAATGATTTACAGGAACATCACGTTCCGGCAGACGTGTGATTTTGTGTGCCAGCACGTGCACCGCACGCAATGGACTTAGGTTATCAATATGGATACAGTGTCATGCGACTTTGTGTATCGTCATGGTCATGATGACGCAAGTAAGTCATTTTACAGGGCTGTGAGATGCTTGTATATTGTTGTCGTGGTTGTTTCACTTACCGTGCTTCGTTGGCATGTGCTGGAATAATGTTATGCATGGTTGTAGTTAACTGTCACCAGTTTGTGCAACCCTTATTGTGTTATGTTTGAATATGATTGGTAGTACTGGCTGTTCGCACTTACTGGTTAGGGTTTTTCTTGTAGCTGTAATGAACTTTGGTGATGCTATATAAGTTGCAGATGTTGCAACTCCAAGTAAACCACCCCACGGCTGAACACCTTCACTCTTGTTTTTCTTCTTTTTTTTTCCTTTCCAATTCTGTCGACGCCCAAATTCATTTATCATTAACAGGTTACGGGCCCAGAACTTCGACATATTGCAGACGTCGCTCTTATTTATCTTCCATTTGTTTTTTCGTTGCGAATATTGTGGGTACATAGTTGCAGAGATGAAAGTAGGCAAAAAGTTCAGGGAGTTGTCTCTGGTAAACCCACCTGCGCCTGTTCTGATCCCTGTGTCTTTGGTTTCATCGCGCAAAGATCGATCAAGGTTCACGCAAGAGACCAGCAGGGGTCAACTGCTGAAAGAATATCGCGCTTGCAAGTAACCGCCCTGGGAAGTTTCGTACGGATTAAGCACCCTTCTCTCGAAGTGCGCAGAGTAGGGCAGGTCAAAGAAAATCGCAGCTCGCCCGTGGACAGAGTATCCAGGGTCCAGGGGTTCAATCCTAATGGTAACAGAGGTAGTTCCTCCTGTCAGTGCGTCTGTTTTTACGACGTTTTATCTATATTTTCTTTTCCAAGTGTGCTGCAAAGCTGCTCGTGAGCACACCCGGGGCATAGAAGAGCCGAACGTCGCCTGTGAATCGCGTACCAGACGCGTCTGGACAAGTGTTGGTTGCATCCGTACCAAGGGTGTAGTGAAAACCAGATTTCAGCAAAGTCAACATTGCAGAGGAGATCAGCATGGCTTTCAGCTTCTGGAACGCATGACTCTCGTTCTCCTCAAGGACTCCAAACCGATCTGGTTGTCTTTTGTGCAGGTTTCTGTTAAATGGAGCTACTATCTTGGCGAACCCCTTGATAAACCATCGGTATACATTATACAAACCAATAAAAAAACCATATCCGTCTGGATCCGTGGACGTTTGGCCTGCTGAACCGCTATAATATTATTTTCGGCTACCTGCAGGTGTCTTGGGCTGATCATGTGACCCAGGTACTCCACCTTTTGGTCAGAGAACACTTAGTTGCGTTCTTTGAGCGTTACCCAAGCATTCTCTAGGGAGTGGAGCAGTGTTCGGACGTGCCAATAGTGTTCTTCAACTGATTTGGAGTACATGACTACGTCATCTATATAAACCAGTGTGGTCTGCGATCTTACTTTCAATAGGATTATATCCAGAGCTCTGTGGAACGTATCGGGCGCAGTTCGCAAACAAAATGAAGTTTGAAAGAAGCGGAAGAGACCAGCGTGGGAAGTGAATGTAGTCTTGTCTCTATCCTTCTCGGGTATCTCCACCTGCCAGTAACAGCAAGTGGCGTCCAGTGTGGTAACCACTTTCGCATCCAGGAGGGAATCGATAGATCTGTCCATTCTAGGTATCGGATACGAATTTCTGACGGTAATGGCTTTCGGTTTTGACAGTCGATACAAAACCACATTCTGGTATCTCCCTTCTTTTGGACCAATAGCCCTAGGCTGCCCCAATCCGCATATGCGCGCTGGATTACCCCTTCCTTCAACATTCTTTCCACCTCTTGGATTTCAACCTATCGGGCTTTCAGACCTGCCACGTATGGTGTTTGGTGTATCTTCTTGGCTGCGGGAACCAAGTTGACTCTGTACTGCATGTTTGTCATCACTCCAGGATGACCTGACCACATGATACTAAACGGATCCAATAGGCCAAATATACGGTCCTTTCAAAGTTTCCCTTCAGAGCCGATTGTTACATCCTCTTTGTAGTTGGTACTTCCGTTCGAAGATGGTGCCGTTTCGGCAATTACTGGCGTGGTTGGTTTCTCTTCTTCTGCGACCGGTTTTGCTCCCCCTTAATTAGGGTGGAGTTCTCCGGACGACCTTTGTGGTGTCAGGTTAGATTTACTACCCGAGGCAGGAGATGCTTATCCAATAACCTTGTTCTTGGGTAGTTTGACCGTATAGTTACTGACGTTGCCTAAGCATAACTGAAAGGGTTTATTCGGTACGTTGTTCACGACTCCGTTTGCCATCATGTTCATATGGCATTCCAATACCTTATCGTGGCTTTGTACTGTTAGGAGACTTGGTCGGTCGGGTACCAATTTCGCTACCACTTGATGCATGGGCGGGACCCGAATAGACGTCGCAATTCGAACCTTATTGGATACTGTCGCCAAAGGCGTTTCTTGCCTTGGTTTTGATGCGGTTTTCGACTTATACCGACCATTTATGGCTAATATTGGACCCTTTTGGAACAAAAACGTTCTGGTTCGAGACAAATTTGCTTGGATATAGTTGTCGATGAATGTAATTCCAAGAATACAATCCGTTGCCAATTCATTGATCACGATAAACCGTACCAGTAACCTGAGGGGTCTTACGGCTGCTGTCATGTCTACGATGCGGTGGACTGCTAATGGTCGCTTATTTGCATTCACCAACGGGTTTGTAAGGGCAAATGGCTGTACCATGTCCAACACCTTCGGGTATAATAACTTTGCATTAACCAGAATGGGCCCAGCTCCCGTATCCAAGATCGCAGTGCACGGGATGAAGTGGTTAACAGAAAACGCAAGGATGATGTTTACTTTGAATTAACCACGCTTCAGAAAACAGGTAGGTACCGATTGGTATTCTAGCGCTTCCTGTCCGGTAACCAAATGGTTCACATCCACACGAGAAAACAGTATTGCCGGTTGGCATTCCGAATGAGACTGGCTGGGAGTGGCCTGTGGACGAATCTTTAAGCGTTTTACGCCTGGGATGATGCGGCATCGGCTTTGGCTGCCGAGTCCATACTGTTTATCAAATTACCCTGTTCGTTTAGAGGGGTGTGCTTGCCCTGAACCTTTCCGTTTCCGCCCGCTTGGCCATATACCACCTGATGGTTCTGTTGGCGGGCTTGGAAGAGTACAGCTCAAACCTGCGGGGTGACATTCGGAGAGGTCATAGCCAAGTGCTGAGGTGATAGAAAAAACCAACAAAGAAGATTCTCAGTGGTTGGATCCCTCAAAGCCATCCAGGTTCCGTGCACCGGCGTTCGGTCCATCGTTTGGACACGTGCCGTATGGTACGAAGACTACTGAATCTGTGATGTAGTCCTACCAAAAGGTTGTATTGCGAGTAACTGTGGGTCGAGGACGGACACATGTACGGCTGGTGTTGATACCCTTGGGAATGAGGCTGCCGTTGTGGACGTCCAAGCGAATGCTGGAGAAACCGATGTGGAGGTGGCTCAGGTGTGTACCAAAAGGACCGTGGATCCAACTGCTGTGTCATCCTGCGCTGTGTTCTCGAAGAGTGACGAGTAATCGACCCCCAGGATGCGCCGCTTCCGTTTATCCTTACCAAGCTTGACAACCGCGCTGGGCTGTCTTCGACCCGCTCGGTGAGTATCTTCAAGGGCTCGTGCATATCACGCCAGCCCGTTATATTCCATCTTTCGGTTCGTCGCGAGGTGATTACTCACCTGCATCCTAGCGGCTTTGTCGATGATACCTGCTAACAACAACTCCAACCGAGTGGTACTGAACATATTACCGCACCGGAAGGCCATCGCCAACAACTATTTCGCGGATTCCAATTCGGTTCGTCCTGACTACTGATGGTAGCCGAGAATGTCAGCAAAAGCCTCTCGAATAACCCCGTCGGTCACATAGATTTCCAAAAGATAATTGTCGACCTACGGGTAAGTCCGAATCATATCCATTTGCTCCTCATGAACCGACAAGGTGTTCCCTTGCATCCTACTGTGGAGAAGGGATGCGGCCTGTTTCTTCAAGTAGAATTAAAACAACCACATTCCTGCGCCTTCTCAAAAACCATTCTGGTCACAATCGATCTTGAACCTTTGAAGGTAATCAATGATCGAAATGAGATCATCACCCATGAAGGTAGTATCACCCATTTGGAAATCAAGCCGTTTGTACTGCTGGGTAATCTTTTGAGCTACCTGTGAGGTGTAATCAGAATCCCGGGTCCGTAACCTATAGTTTCTGTATTCAACCGCCTTGGTCAACAGGTCGTTCAACGGCAGAATGAACTCCAGGTCCAAAAGTGTGTCAGACTCATTGTCATTAGATGATTCATACCATTTGGTTTTACCTTTACGGTTCTTCATGACCTTCCGACGGTGTTTTTCCTTCCTCTGTGTCCTACCTTTACCATGCTCGTCATCCTCCGGCGACTCCGTATCGATAATGGAGTCTGAGGAGTTGGGGTCCATCCCACGGCCCGTTCTCCGCCTCCTCTTGGTCTTCTTCATTCCTTTTGGTCTCCGTCGCTGGTCATCCTTCGGGATTGACGACCCACCGCCACCAGGGTCTCCTCCATTGGGTCCCTGGTTGGTTGTACCAGTTGGTTCCGAAAGGTATATATTACCCAGGCCTTCATCTACCTGGAGGTCTGCCCGTTCCCAAAATGGTTCGGGAAGCTTCTCAACAGTTTGTTTTATAGGAAAGGATGGCTGGGTAGCCTTCGTTACCTAAAAAAGCTGTTAGCTACCTTGATTAACTGGTGTCATTACCGGGGCGGTTTGGGGGCTCCGCGTGGCTACCAGTCGGTTTGCCTGCAGGAACTCCTGCACCATTTGGCCTATGTATTTTCGAGCTTCCTGCTGGATGAATCGAAAAACGAAAGCTGGTACTTGATCGAAGAGGTCGTGAGTAGCTCGGTCGATCACCATCTTGTTAAGACTATCAGAATCCAATTTGAATAGCACCACCTTAGGTTTGTCTTCATGGTTGTTCTCTACCATTTGATCTGAGTACCGTTCCTGGGCCCCACCAAGGACGCGTTCCCTACCAGATGGGTTACCGGGGGAGTGGCATCCTTCGCCGTCCGCAACTCGTTGCTGGAATAGGCCTGTACGGTAGTTCTTCGTCATATTTCCTCCGGGTGTCCAGTATTGGTTCAACAAATCCGTGAGACGGGCCCACGCCCGTTCCTAGGCTTCATGAAACTCTGGAACTTGTGTTCGCTTGGAGCATATCCATTTGATAAACTGATGTTTCACTGAATCGCTTTCTAGTGGTAGCCAAAACCAAACGGTGTTCCAAAATACAGTTTCTTCTGGATTCGTCTTTCCAAAAAAAATAGGTATAGTCCCAGATTCTAGGTCCGAAGACCGAAATGTGGTACAACTATTTGGGTGTTGAGTACCAGCTTGGTAGTGCGTATGGATAACCTTTATTGGGAGGGCGGCGAGGGCTCAAACTGAAGGGTGGAAGTTGGGTATCCGAATAGGGGTGGCGGCACACAACCGCTATGGGGGCAAGATAGCCAGGCAGGCTAACCGTAACCAATTGGTAGTATTGTTTGTACAACGCACACGGGCTGGTAGAGTCTGAATTGTCTTAGCTAAACTAGAAGGTTAAGTGTAAAAACCAAATGGTATCACACTTAGCCAAGAGGTGCTTACCTTTACCATTCTTGGAGAGGGAGCGCTGAATTCATTTTTTGGGTGATTGAAGCTCAATCTCAGGTGCACTCTGCTACGTGGTATACGTTGGAGCCGGCCCTAGGGGCATGGCCTCACGACACAGTAGCGGAGTGTGACTACCTATCTAAAACAATTAAATAAATTAGTATCGTAGTTAGTTAGCAACTCTAACCCACGTGGCATACTACCCTACTGGTACATCGCACGTTTCACTGTCCACTTGGTCATCTCTCACTGTATTACACCAAGGTCGCGGACTATGCAGGAAGCTGTAAAATTATTTCCGTTCAAGTTGCTCACGACGCGATAGGAAAGTCTTCTCAAACCTACACCTTCAAAGTTGGAACAGGTACTCAGAAAGCTGGTCAGTCCATTGCTTTCCAGCAATTGTCATGCACTGGGAAGCACTGTTCCGAGCTTGATTTTCGTCAACGTGCCATTCACCGAGAGCTATGTAAGAAATGAGAAACATTTTCTTCGCGGCGGTTGTACACGCAACGCTCTGATCAATGGCGATCATTGAGGTAAAAATCAAGCTTGCTGCCTGAAATACTCATAGCACCCAGAAGCAACTCTCCTCTGTCTCACATGAAAAAAAACCATGATAACGTCATGACATATCCATCGATTGATCTCCCATTAACCTTTAGAGGGAAACCAAATCGGTTCGTGATAGCTGTGCAGTCAGTGGTTTTGCCTGGGACGACACTGTATCTAGCATAATATTTGAGCTATTCCGCCTATGCCCAACACGCAAAATACATCCTACCATTTGCAGTTTCGTTGAAGAAGGGCATATTGTCACTGTTCGCATCACGAATGCGCATGAAAACTTTACAGAGCAGCATACAATAGTGTTACTTCGTTGCCTGAGCATTGCATGTGTATTAAAGCCTATTACGCAAGGCATTCATGTTGATGGGGATATCGTATTTCTTTTCCAATAAACTGACAATAATTCTGAGCTGTATGTGCAGCTCTGCTTTCATTTCAAAAGCTTCATTTTGATGCTTTGGTGACAAATGAGTTATCATCTTCCCCAACTTTGGACCGTGATTATGATGCCCATTTTTCATTTCGCACAGATAAACTTTTACAATTCCACTCCATCCACTTCCTCTCAAAGCACAAACTATTGTCCTCATGAGGCAAAGAAAAGGACCCTTTGGGTCCCTTTTGTTCTCCATGCATCTCAGATATGCCACTTTCAAAATCCTCTCCCTCTCAACAACATGATCATCAATGCCATTATTGTATACACTGTTTTCGTGGATCCGACTACGATATTGTACTTCTCAGTACACAGAGCATCAGTGTGCGCTTGCAGGTTGTTAGCGCAAGAGGGTTGGTTTGCGGGGAATATGGAGTTCGATGCCTCCGATTTACTAAGTAGGCTGAGTTCAGTGCCTTAAGAGCACTAAAACTGTTTCCAATGGGGAAACAATCTAAAGTGGACGTGCTACCTAACGTGGTGTGCCACCCATTGCTCTGGGGTGGGTGGCAAGATTTGTGTATATCTACCAAAGGAGGTGGTACCACCCACTACACTTCCCTCCTTTAAAGACCAAGTTTCCGTTTAGCATTGCTGCTAAGTCCAGGGGAGTGTTTTTGCGCCTAACCAACTTCAGAGTAAGTCCAGAGACATCGTTTTACATCTGCTGGATTGGTTCAAGAGTGTCAGTGGCCTCATCAAGTCCTTTCCAGCGGACACGAATGAACAGACCGTTGTTGTCCTCCACGAGCTTTAGTAAACGTTAGACTTGCATTCCAGTTTCCGAGGACAGAACATGAGACATGATGGCTTCTTTGTTGAGCAATGAGTCTTGATAAAACTTCAGGCGAGTTTCATGAATATACCCGATCACTCCGTTGCGCAGATCTTCGACCTGATACACATAGTCCGATAAAGCTTTCACAATGCGCCTGGGTTCGTGCCAGCGGAGAGCAAATTGTTTGCCAGCATTAAAGTCCTCTCTTGCTACCATCACAAAATCACCTGTTTCGAAGTTTGACAGTGTGCCACGTGAGGCTCGAGAGCGGGATAAATGACGATTGTGTTGCGAGAATTTCTGGACCTTCGGGCGTAGCTCAGCCACCAGTTTCTTCAGTGCGTCAATGTTGAGGCATCGCTAGAGATGAATCTGGGAAACGGTGACCAGCGTGCGCGTGATCGTGCGGAGGAACGTTGCAATAGGAGGCAATGGATCCTTTCCTGTAAATGCTGTGATCGGCGAAAGGTTATTGTGGTGGGGTGACAGTGCGTAGTTGAACGCACTCTCAATCAATGGCAACAAGTTCTGCCCTTCCTTTAATTCCAATTGAAATTAAGATGTCAGAGCTCGAAATGTCCTGAGAACTTGTTTTCCAAGAGTAAAACATGTCCAAAATCATTAAATCCTGGGAAAGCAATTACACTTATAAAGTACAATATTTATTCACTTCTTATGGCCCGACTAACGGAAATAGGACATTAATAATGTAATAATGGAAACCATTTCAACGTCTATAAATAAAAATAAAATACCTATTAAATTTCTTTTTTCATGACTAATTTTTAATATAACAAATACGGGCTAATAAAGGTAAAGTGATGCGAAATACGTAGGCCTTTTGACACTAGTCTGATTGTCTCGTTCTTAAAATGTGTAGGTCCATCAGATATTAACCCTTGCGGTACATTAAAAGCGGCGCATCAGTCGATGATAGCGAGAGCAGCATTGTCCGCTGTGGTGCCATGTGTCGCAAAAAACTACTTGTAATCCGAATGATCATCCCGAAGCATGAGAATATACTTGGGTCCGGCATGACTTGGGACAATATCAATATAGTCGAACTGGAGTAGATCGTTAGGCCTGGTGTCGTGGAGGGCCGGCCCAAATGGCCCGGGTACTTTTTCACCTCAAATAGTTGAGAGACAGTGGGTGCAGGCCTTGATGAACATGTCAACATCTTGTGACAGGGTGTTCCAATTGTAATGTTGGATGAGAACTTTCCTAGTAGTGTCCCGGCCTCGGTGTCCAGCTGGACCTGTGTGCGCTATGATGCATAGACGTAGTTGTAGATATTCGGATTTCTTTGGAATCCAGATAGATCCCTTGGTTGTTTTCCAAATCCCGTCAGAGAGTACTAAATCCGTTGGGCGCTGGGTTGAATATTTTTGCTGCTGCTGAGCTATTTCTTCGCCAGTTGGCCAACATAACGTTTCAGCGTTTGTAGAAGGGAGAACCAGGACTTTGAACAGGCGACGCACCATCTTAGGGGCAAACCAGCAGGTTAGCATGTCGGTCCAAACACTATCGATGCCACTTATGTGGAAGCAGTTGTACAAATAGAAACTTAGTCGAACAGCCCAGGAAATGCCCTTGCGCGTCGAGGATTGGCTGAGATCAGGTACCAGAGACAACGGATAGAAGAGGAATATGAGGTTGTTATGGTCTGTGAATAAGTCAAAACCTGCCGCAGTGGCGGCAAGCCGGCGCATGCGTTCAACTGTAGCCATGATTGCGAAACCTTCTTTCTCGAGAGTGGACCACCCTACTTGAGTGGAATTGAAATGACCTGAGCATAAGGCGAGTGGACTGTGGCGCTGTTCTTCGTGCAGCTTTGCGAGATCCTCCATAGGTACTTGTGTGACAATTCCCGACCAATTTGTTTCCGATGCGCCAGTGTAGATACAGAGTATTTTCTGCTCTTCGCGATGTGCTAGTGTCACGAGGTTTGATAGGTCTTTCTTGCATTTTTCAAAGGCCTGCATTTCCGTGGCACCTCAGTTTAGGACTTCAAGTTGTATGGCTGCCACTCCCCGCTTCGTGCCTTTTTTTGCTACGCCATACACCCGTTCCAAAAACTCGTGAAGCGGCGAAGTGAGTTTCATGAAGTCTGGAATGCCTATTTTGACCCATTGCATTGCACAAACAAATTGCTGAAGGTGTGTGCCAGTTGTTGTCGGCACCATCTTAATAAGACCGTCAAGATTTCGCGGATCGTGTCGAACGCCTTCTGCAGAAATGATATTGCCACACCAACAGATGGACTGCGCAAAGAGAATGCACTTTTTGGAGTGCAATCGGATGGAGAACTTCGCACAAGTGTAAAACAGCGGATGGATTCCGTCCAGTAGGCCTTCACTAGTGGGGTGGGGTAAAAGAATGTCATAGAGCCAGTATAGTAAATGACTTCGAAGTTTCTTCGGGAACACTTGTGACAGTACAGATTGAAGGTGTGTTGTAATGTTGCTAGTGCCATGCAATAATCTGGTGGGAGAAAAGACGCCGTCAGGTGTGATGAACGATTGTAGCTCCTGAGATTCCGAGTCCAGCGGAAACTGCCAGTGACCATGTGAGAGATCAAAAGTCGCAAACAAACGAGAGTTCGCAAGCTTGAGAAGTTCCTGTTCTACGTTTGGCATTGGATATTGATATTTGACAGTAAAATTATTAATTGGGCGCAGGTCCACAGTGAAACGAAACCGTGCTGGCCCTGGCTTTGGGAAAATAAGTGACACAGATGCCCAAGCGGAAGAAGGGTTTGGGTAGGCCATACCAGCTCGTACCAGTTCCAAGACGAACTTGTCCAGGAATTCCCGTTGGTGTTGTGAGTACTTTCGCAAACGGACTCTGATGGGGTGAGCATCGGGCATCAGAGCGATCTTTAGCGGCGGTACTTTAGCTGGAGGGCCTGATGAGAGAGACGTGCGAAATATGTCGATGTGATCCTGTACCAACTTTTTCAGCTCGTTTGATTCTTTCTTGGGCATGCCATTTGCGATAGCGGCTTGTACCATGTCGTTCACGGCTTTACAGATGGTTTCATGTTGGTTGGAGTCGACTGGATCTAGCAGCGCAGGGTCCGGGATCGGATCTTCGCTACGGAGAATTGTGTCATAGATTACACGGGGGCGCTGAAGTGGTGGCAGGTTTTCTCTTGCCAGTGTCCCGGTTTCATTCAGCCTGGCAATCACCAAGCGACTGACAAAACCGGTAGTGGTAGCCGACGTAGGATTCCCGACTCCGGAACAGTCAGATCCATTCAAAGCAAAGCGATTATTGTCTAGCAGAGTGTGGGTGTCTACTCGAAGATGCTGCATAACAGGTTTTCCGATCAATAGATTCTCGAAAGCGAGATCATCATCGGCGACGAGAAAGGAGATGTTCATGAGGGCAAGATTTCTTGAAGCCCAATGTAGAATGGTTCGCAGTACTGTCCATGTCCTCGAGAACGAGAATTGCTATGGGGCGCTCCTGTCACTTTTCTTCAGAGCGACTGCAAGTGTTACCTTTGGAAAGGCAGTTATCTTGCTGATTCCCTTTAGGTATGCTGAGTCTGCAGGTTTGGGCGAGACGATGCTGTCATCGCTACCTTCATCAAAACGACCTGTTTATGAAATCGAGGTAGTTCCATCTGATACAGTAGTCGGGCAAGACGCTGAGTTGTTCACTTGATATGGCTTTAGCCTTCCAACTGTTGCAGCTTCCTGAGCATTATTCCTTGCCTTCTGTGATCTAGTGGATGTTGAAGGACCATCTGCGGCTTTCTTTGCAGCCATTTCGGCTTTGAGAGCTTCTTTTTTGGTGCCAGTGGTCTCAGTGCAATCGTCAATCCAGTGGCGTTTTCTGTCCCGTTTACAGGGGGAATGAGGGCAGAATGGGGGAGGACGCTTCCCTCTCTGGGTGGTGGTTTTGCTGTCAGAACCAGCGTTGAACAACGAACTTGATCCTGATCCTGTGTCGTTGTGTTCTGAATTTCCTTTGCGGGGCTTAGAGACGCGAGTGCGAGCGGGGGTGCCGTTGTCAATCACCTGGAAGGCTTGTGCCACTATCATGGCGTGTTTCATGAAACCCTTGAAATCTTTCTTCAAAGACGCATAAACTAATTCCAAGTCTGTTTCGACACGTTGCTGTATCGCTTTAGGCCAAACAGCAGATACTAGATGCTTCACGGCCAGGTTTGGATGATCCTTGATGACCCACGATTGGGGAAGCGCAATGCTTTAGCACAAGATGCTGCCAGGTCGGACGTGCTTCAGCGTTCAGTAGAAGGATTTCCTAGAAAGCCCGGGCGGAAGATGGGCTCGCTGATCCGAACGGTAGAAGTCAAGAGACGCCGGTCGAGGGCTGCAGAACCGGACGGGGAACTGCGTCAGGCGTGGTCAGAGAGCACGCAAAGAGCGTTGGCCGTCGTGTACCGCTCGTGGTTTACCGTGTGGAGTAGTAGTACAAGCTAGTGGGCAGTCTGTATCGCCAACTAGAACAAGAAACTAGTCCGTTTGGTGGGATGACGTCTGCCTTTACTCCTTCATGGGGGTCGGGGGGTACTCCCATCTTAAGTAGACCGGCCAGCCCCGAGGTGCACCTCGGCGACGAGGCAACTCGGGAGATATGGGCCAATGGCAGGCCTGCATACGCACTACCTAAAAATTAATCAAAAATTATCTAGGGTCTTGCAGGCACGCCTGCCCTTCCTTCCGGTCGGATACGTGTATCCCGTCCCAATAGTCCCCAGGTGCACCGTGCTGGTCAGGTGCACTCTTGCCATCTGTCCACCGTCCGGTCTCCCACGTAATCGCGCATCGTTGTTCGCTGTCGTCCGTCATGATCTGACGCCCGTACGGTCGTTCTACCACATGGCTCCCTCCTTGAAGTGCGCCACGTCCGCCTGGTGCTTTCCAGAGCGGTCGGTTGTAGTGTAGTAGATGGGTAGAGTATGGGCGGGACTCATTGCCCGGCGTGCAGGACGTGCCCCAGCACTGAGGTCGTGGCGGATAACCCGCCGACCGGTCGTGGTCATGTCCGTCCACCCACATATTCCTTTAGGTCCGTATGGTGACAGAATGAGGGGGGGCGTGCTTCTGATTGCAACGAAGTCGTAGAGTCCGTTCGGAGAAGTGACGTCATCCTTGCTGGCGGTTTCCTTTCCCTTTTTTCGTAAAGGGGTGGGGCATCACATCCTGGACCCAGGCGTACGTCAATAAATTGATCCCCGTCGGCCGGTTGAAGCTCAACCATCAAGTTCTCAGTGCCTCGGTCGCATCTCTTCGCCCACTGATTCTCAGCGGGCTTCTCTGCCTTTTCAGTTCATCTCCGGACGGTTGCCAGCCCTTGCACTGACAATTCCTCAGCGTCTCTCCTGTCAATCGAGCTCTATCTCGTCCGTTCAGTCGGTGTTTATATTGCGACCATGGGAGATAATCCCTGGATTCCGCCTTCTTTCGTTCTACCACTCGGTGCTACCTCCGAAGTCAGTGTAACGGATTCATCTTTGCCATCCGATCCCGTGCGATCGGATTCCGATCGGTTTGCCTGCCTATCGGTTTCCTCTCAG
Source organism: Gracilariopsis chorda (assembly GCA_003194525.1). NCBI lineage: Eukaryota > Rhodophyta > Florideophyceae > Gracilariales > Gracilariaceae > Gracilariopsis > Gracilariopsis chorda. Next base: position 58,703 of record NBIV01000315.1, read on the forward strand.
CTCTTGTCCCTGCCCGTTTGGTATTCTCAGTCCCGCACCCCTGCGGCGTTCTTGTCTCCACCTGATAGAAACGTACACATCGATGCCCCTTGCCGCACGTCCTAGTGCGCGGATTACAGTTTGGCCCTCCCGGGTCAGGGGGAGACTATGCCAAAAATTTCCCAGCGTTCTACTTAGTATTTGTAGAACATCAACTTTCGGACGGTCTGAGACAATGCGATTAAGTCTGATGGTACTTAGCGTACTGCTGTTACGGTCGTCGAAGTTTTCCACCATCCCTATCATCACGAAAAAGTACCGCTCGGAATCATCGTCCGTGCTTGGGGCACAGAATGGCCTGTCAGGGCCGGGGCGAAGCCATGTCAAAATTTCCGCAAGGACACAAGTTTGGCAAGCGTTCCGAGTCGGCAACCTGCTCGACGGCACAATCAGGCGTAGTAAAGGGCGTCTATCGCCCTCTCCAGCCCATTTGGTATCATTTAAAATGAAGAAGAAGGTGGGAACCGTTCGGTCGATGTCCAAGACATGAACATCGAAATTGACCATGTTTTGAGGGGTTGGCTTTCCATCAGTCAAAGCGCGATTACTCGTGAACTCGGATTACTACCAGACTGAGCGGGCGTGATACTGTAGCAAAAAGCATTGTACAGTTGCTGACATCCAGAACGTTTATGGTAAAAGCTCGAGTGCTGAGTAATGATACCATCTTCAGAGGCATGAAAGTGGGCCGTATGGTATCAAGAACGCAGTTTTCCACACCTGAAAGTACAAGGCCATAACTTTTTAGTCCCTGTGTCAATTTGTTGGTTCGACCAAGCTAACGCTAAATTAGAGTCTTCTGAATGGAATAAAAGCATGGGAATAAAACTTTCGTCAGGGACTATTCCGTGAGGGCAATGTTGCACCTTTTTGTCAACCGTCCGAGATGGTGTCAAAAACGGAGGTCAGCTGGAGTGCATCACTGCAGTTTCCTGCATTCGGCCGTATGTTACCCGTTCGGTATGAAACTTCTTCAGTTCACACTACAGAATCATTTCTACTTTGTAGGAAAGTGAAAGTCAAACTTGGACCGAGGTTGGTGGTAGGGCGGGAGCTGATGCATCTCCTTTCAGAGGTTCCTAGCTAGAATTTCCGAAGCGAGCGGCGAACACCAATTGTTGTAAAATAACCGGATTGTTGTTGTTCGTTCCGGTCGGAAGTAAATAGCATCACGAATGCTCTGAAAAACATCTCCACACTTTGTTCCTCCCTCTCCCCACGAGACTGTGGAACGTCCTGTTCGGTTCATTAGGACGACTTTACCGTACGCTGTCGTGTTTTGCGACGCCATTAGCGGGTAATGAAGTGGTGAGGGATACGGGCGGGTGGTTCGAAGGTGTCGTATTCTGCCTGGTATCCGAAAAAACGGACTCGATATTGCCTTCCGTCCGGCGTTTCAAGATAGCTGACGATTCGGTCGACCGCATGGTGTTGCGGTGTGGGTGTTATCGGGTCCGTTGCGGGTCGTGTGGCAGGTTCTTCGGGAAAAGAAATGTCCGGATCAACATCGGGTTCGGTGGTCAGACGTGGCGTAGCTGTTTTAGTGGTTGGGTCGGTGGTGAGTGCCGTTATGACTGCTTGGCGTGGCGCCCGGGCTACTTGGTCAATGCTGACCTGGTTTTCTAGTCCGTCTTCTTTTATGAGGACGGTATCGTCCGTGGCGGTCACGACAGGAAATGGCCCGTATGTTTTCGGAAGACGTTTCCGATACTTGCAGGTATATTCGTCAACTTGCTCTTCCAGGGCTGTTGACATCCATTCCGGTCGGTCGACATACACCTCATCCCTGGGACTAAACTTAGGGAAAGTCCGTACGGTTTTATCGAAGTCCCTTTTGTACTGGAGTTGGGCCCGAGTGGTTTTCGTCTGGGCGGACGAAAGAGCATCCCGAAGACTGGCTAGGATGTACCGTTTAACCTGCGCCGTGGTGGCGTTTCAGGATAATGCTCCGGGATAGTGGTAGGGGTCTTTTCAACCTGCAGACTGGGCGGGTGCCGTGAGAGTACCAAATCGAAAGACATTTTGCCCTTTGTCCTGTGCACTTGCATATTGTATTCATAGGTCAACGGTTGCACTTATCCGTGCCATTCGGTTTGGTGTTCTGCCGCATAGTGACGGAGGCGTTCGACGAGCGTTTTGTTGAACCGTTCGGCTTGTCCGTTTGTTTGCGGGTGATAGGCCTTGGTGGTCAGGTGCTTGATATCTAACATGCTGCGCACCGCTTTGAAGAACTTGGAGACAAATTGGCTCCCGTTGTCGGTCAGAAAGTATAATGGTATCCCGTACGGATAGACCCAGTTGCCAAGAAAGCCGAGGCTACGGCTGTGGCCGTAGTGGATTTCAAAGGCACCGCTCGGCAGAACTTTGTAAATCGGTAGGTAATGACTAGGATGTATTGGTGCCCCTTTGCAGACTTTGTGAATGGACCAAGGATGTTCATTGCGACAAATTCCAGCAGGCCCGCTGCGGAAATAGCCTCAAGAGCTTATGGTGTCGCTGGCGACTTCTGCGAGTGTAGACGCAGGTACGACAATCCCGTACGGTCTGAAATACGTCATTATCCAACCCCGGCCAGTAGTAGTCCCGTCGCAGCGTGGAATACATCCTTGTTGCGCCGGGGTGTCCAGCAAACCGCGGGTAATGGGACAGATATAATAACCTGGCTTGCAGTGTCTCCGGCACGTACCATTGGAGAGCTCATTCTAACGGAGCTTTCCTTATCAATATCCTGTTTCGGTTTACATCGAATAGGCATTTGCCGTCTCCAACTTTTGCCCGTGCGGACTTACAGAGGGGATCATTCTTCTGTTCCTGGAGGAACTCTTCCACCGTTATCGGGGTGACTTCCTGCAACTCGTCATTAACTTCGAATACTGCTGGGAGTCCTATCTCGTTCGGATTGTTTTGTGGCCAGTCCTTTATGAAGATCTCCTCTCCACCGTCCCAGCACACCGTAGATACGGTATATTCTTCGCCCGTTTCGGTCACGTCGTTCGTCATCATGCACGGTACCTCGTCTTCGAGCCGGTCTGTGTCTTCTCCATCCGTACGGACTCTGGAAAGAGCGTCAGCCGCTTGGTGCTTAACGCCCGGTCGGTGGATTACGTCAAATTCGTACTCTATGAGGCGGAGCCTACATCTCGCTATCCATCCCGACGCATCCGCTAGGTTCAGGATCCAGCGTAGTGCGTGATGGTCCGTACGGAGTGTGAACCGTGTGCCCTCCAAGTACGGAGGGACACGAAGGATGGCCCAAACGACGGCCAAACATTCCAGTTCGGTAGTGTAGTACGCCCGCTCGGGCTTTGTTAGTGAGCGGCTCGAGTAGCCAATCGGACGAAGGTCGCCCTCGGGCTGGTCCTGGAGGAGACAGCATCCGACTTGGGTATTGCAAGCGTCCATGCCCAGGACGTATCTGTGATTGTTTCGGGAGAGTGCCAGTATAGGCGGTCGTATGAGACGTTGGCGTAGTTCGTCGAACGCCTCATACTCCGTATCAATCAGAGTTTCGAACTCGAATGGTTGTTCGTTTTCCAGTTTCCGATTAAGCGGGCTGGCAATGCGCGCGAATGCCTCAACAAACCGGCGGAACACGTTGCAAAGGCCGAGGAACTACCGTAGCTCCGTCTGGTTTGTGGGAGGTCCCGCTTGTCGCAAAGCGTCGAAAGCTTTTCCGGATACCTGCGGTTTGCCCGGACGGATTATATGACCAAGATAGTCGACAGCTTGGAGGAAGAAATAACATTTCTCCAACCGCAGCGTAATTCCAGCCGAACGGAGCAGTTCTAATACGTTCTGTACGTGTTCGAAGTGCTCTTGAACCGATCGGGAATATATAATGACGTCGTCTAGGTAATTTAGAGCGAATTGTCATTTAACTCGCGAAGGGATGATGTCGAGCGCCCTCTGGAAGGTAGCCGGAGCATTCTTGAGACCGAACGGCATTTTAATGTAGCGGAACAAACCCATGTGGGACGTAAAGGTCGTTATGTCTCGGTCGGTCTCGTCGACGTCGCATTTCCAATAACCGCTTTTGGCGTCTAAAGTAGTGAATACCACTGCATCCCCTAAGGAGTCGATGCATTCATCCATTCTTGGTATGGGGTAAGTATCCCGTACGGTCATCGCGTTGAGGCGGCGGTAATCAACGAAAAAGTGCAGAGTACCATCCTTCTTGGGTGCGAATACGACAGGACTTGCCCATTCTGCGGACGACGGCTCTATTACGCCCACGCGGAGTTGCTTTGTTACCTCTTCCCTTTCCAGTTCCCTTCGTTTCTGTCCCGCTCGGTAAGGCATCTGGGAGATGAGTTTGGAACCCTCTTCTAAATGTATGCAGTGTTTGGCAATGGAGATGGACCGCAAGTTTCCATCCCACATATCCGAAAATGGTTCCAGAAAGTCGGTAATTCTTTCCAGTTCGGCCTCGTACTCTTCTCTTATACGGACTTTCTTTACCCAATCATCAGCTTTGATCGCGTCGGACTCTTGATCCTGGTCAGTTTGGGTGGGATTAGCCTCCCCCGCTTAGGTTCGTCGTCCTCGATGAACGGGGACGGGGAAATTAGGGCAACCGGGGCGGGCATGGCGTGCCCGACGATGGTGTTCTTTGCCAAATGGATGGGAGCTTGTCCGAAGTTGGAGACGAGGACTCGGAATGACCGGATCGGTATAAGCTCCATGACGCCATTGGCCATGAGCATAAGGCGTTTCTTGACCGTTTTCGGGTTGAGTTGGAGGAATGAAAGTCCTCCAACGTTTGCGGTTACTTGAACTTCCGCTTCGGTCATGGGCGGTATACCGACCGCTCGGGCTACTCGATTCTTGTTAGAGATGGAGTTGTCCGTGTCGGGAAAGACTCGTGAAAATTATTAGTTTGAAACCGTGCGTTTGCCAAAAGCAGGGCCACCGGTCGGGAATGGTGGAAAGCAACTTGTTTCCTTTGGGGGTATATGGTCGTCACGTGCTTGTCGATGAACGTTTTTTCCCAACAAACACGATGTGGCGAGGTTTGTGGAGACTAGGAAATGGTCCCAAACTCCCGGACTACCGATTCGGATAAACAGGCAGATGACTCCCAAAGTTCGCATACGGTTACGAGACGCATCTGTAATATTTGGATGCGGTCTCGTGAGCAGCTTTGATTGCCATCCGGGTGGGAGAGCGTTCGCGTGGACGAGGTTTGGTCCCGAACCGGTGTCAAGAACACCAGTGACAGGTAGTTGCACCTGAGAGTCGAGGCCGATTGAGAAACGGACTTTGTAATGCGCTCTGCTGAACAGCATTACCGGATCGGTCTCAGACTATTGTTTTACGTCCGTGTGTTCATCTCCCAATGGAGCCGGCGGTCCCGAATCGGATTCATTATGAGGCCGCTCGGTCTCCTTATTGAAGCTTTCAGGCATCGGGGGGTGGGTTGCCTCTACGCACCCTCCGGGTAGTTTTCCGGAGTGGGTGGTGTTTCGGTGTCCACCAATTGGACTGCATAGCCTTGTGTTCCCGAGCGGGCTTGGATCTGGGGTTGACCTTGGCGTATACCGATCCTAGCCCGTGCGGGTCCGGTATGACTAGTCCTTCCGGACGGACTTCTTGGGAATTTGTAATACCCCTCCTCACGGCGTAGGGTATAATTAGCCTCTCGTGCAGCTAACAGGGCAGCACGTACTTCCGGTGCTAGCATTTTGTAATGGTTCGGCTCTCGGGAAAGACGTATCCGGCACTGTTTGTCCAACTACCGTGCGGAGATGAGGGCTACACCTCTACCTGGTGCAGCGAACTGGACCGTCCGGGAAGAATGAGACGTGGCAGAGATCGGTGTGGCGGGAGGGGATGGTAGACTACTGCCGCCTCCCATCACAAAAACTTGACCACCTGGTGCCTCCGAATCATCCTCGTCGGAGTCGGTCTCCAGGCTCATCACTCGTGAGCGTGAGCCACGACGATGAGTTGGCAGAGATTCTGTGCGGATTGATTGCCGTTTGGTCGCACCGTGCGTGTCACCGTAGGATTCCGCGTATTGGGCTAATGCGTTCAGTCCGATGTGCGGATGAGTTTTCGGGTGGTTTCTGACTTTCGACCGTATGGCGGGCAGCAGGTTCTCCACGAAGATGGATTTCAAACGTCGATCTGAGAACACGTTCCCACAGCGGAGTACTTCATCCCAGAGTTTCTGGGCGAATTCCCTTTCGGACATACCTGAGGACTGTCGATAAGTCATCACCTCGGCGTATGCGTCCGCAATTACCTTGTCCGTCGCATACGTGGTTAACAAGAAGTTTAACACCTCTGAGTATGTGCGTAACGTTTCCCGTTTACGGACGTCGACCGCATTGGTTTCTCTCGTGATACGGGATTGAACCAGCGCGTGTGCCGTTCCGGTCAAGTAAAACTGGAAGCACAAGAGGGCTGCGCCCTCTGTCATTCGGTTGTGGTCGCATGCGGTCTTAAATCGCTGAAAGAAGCCCAGTACGTCTATGGGTCCGATCCGGAGAACGGGCGCCCCTTTAGCTGGACATCCAGCTTCTTGTGGTAGCGGCCAACCGTCATGGCCACCCGGGCATCATACCGTGCGGACTTCTTGAGAAGCAGATATGACCTGTAGTCTACGGCCTTCCGAAACAGGTCGTTAAGTGGCTTCAGCCGCTTAAGCGACCTTCTGCCCAAACGGTGATGCGAAACTCACGAGTAGTCGCTCGCTCCTTCTTTCTATTCGTAAAGATCTTCTTCGGAATCTGAAGTCACCGTTCGGTCTATATCTGAGTCCAAACGGTTAGGTCTGCGTTTGCGACGGGAAGTTATCTTCCTGCCGCGGTTTTAAAGATCCGAACCGGACGGTTTATCCCGACGGCAGCGTCTGTCGTGGTCTGAGCTCCCTCTTTCAGAGCTACTATCGTCAGGATCTCCGTTCGGACCTGGTTGACTGGGGATTGCCGGTAGATAGATCGTTCGGGGACTTACTCCTTGATTAACGTCCGGAATACCTGTACCCGACTCTAGGGCTGGTGCCATACCCGTACGGTTTGTGTCAATTTTTGAGAGGGTCTAGGTGACATGTTGTCCCGCAGATAACAGCTGATTTGTCCGATTTGGCTGGACTTCCGTGCGGTCGACGCTTGGCTGGAGGTGTGACATCAGTTCCTCAGTAACCGTGAGGATTGTCTCAGAGACCCGTCGCTCCAATATTTGGGCAATCAGATTGGCAAAAAAATCTTCGACCGCTACTGGGACCCTTATTTCGAGTTCCGTGCGGACGAATACCGACAAGTGAGTCCGAATATGTGCCTACAAGTCGTCGAAGCCAATGTTTCCGATCGGTGTATCGCGTGAAGACGCGACTGTCCCATTAGTTGCGGAAGATGGGCTCGGTGAACAAAACGATAGAAGTCAGCAGACTCGGGTCGAGGGCTGGGGAACCAGACAGGCAACTGTGTCATGCGTAGTAAGAGAACATGCGTAGAGTGTTGGCGGTCGTGTCCCGCTCGTGGTTTACCGTGCGGAGTAGTAGTACAAGCTAGTGGGCAGTCTGTATCGCCAAGTAGAACAGGAAACTAGTCCATTTGGTGGGATGAAGTCCGCCGTTACTTGTTTATGGGGTTCGGGGGGTACTCTCATCCTAAGTAGACCAGCTGGCCCCGAGATGCACCTCGGCGACGAAGCACCTCGGGAGATATGGGCCAATGGCAGGCCTGCATACGCACTACCTAAAAATTAATCAAAAATTATCTAGGGTCTTGCAGGCACGCCTGCCCTTCCTTCCGGTCGGATACGTGTATATCGTCCCAACAGACCCCAGGTGCACCGTGCCGGTCAGGTGCACTCTTGCCATCTGTTCACCGTCCAGTCTCCCACGTAATCGCGCATCGGTGTTCGCTGTCGTCCGTCATGATCCGACGCCCGTACGGTCGTTCTACCACACCACGAAATACCATTGCGACGCAGAAGAGATACATACGATGTAAAAAGCGCTTTCATTTGGGACCTTGACGAAGTGTCTTTCATGTCCATGGCAAGTTCCTTCCGTATGATAGCATCATTATCAGCTGCGGTAGTGGTGTCCTTTTTTTCTTCAGCTTCAGATTCCAAGTAGGTGTGGAACTTAGCGTCAGTGAGGTCTTTGGATTCTTTGACTCCGCTTATATACTCTAATTCGATGCATGATTCCAGCCATTCAGAGTCGACACAATAACTGAGATTAACAGGACGGACAGGTTCCGTAGTGGTAGAGTCGACAACAGCGAGTTGTAGGGCTCGAGCTGTTACTTCCTTGACGTATTGGTCATTCTGACTCAAGAAAATTCGAATTGACTTCGGGTTGGCGTGGGTGAGCCGCGGGTGGTTGATCGAAAATACGACAGAGGTCGGCTGTTGGAGAGCGTACTGTACAACTTCTCCAGACTGATTCGATGGCGTCGTAGTAGACGCCATGTTGTTGACCGGAAGAAGGTGCGATACAACCGTCGGTATCGGCAATGATCACTGTACGCTTGCCGGTTCTTAGCGCAAGGGGGTGTGCAGGGAATACGGAGTTCGATGCCTCCGATTTACTCAGGAGGCCGATTTCAGTGCCTTAAGAGCACTGGAACTGTTCCCAATGGGGAAACAATCTAAGGCGGATGTGCTACCTAATGCGGTGTGCCACCCATGGCTCTGGGTTGGGTGGCAAGATTTGTGTATATCTACCGAAGTGGGTGGTTACCACCCACTACAATCAGATATTGGCTCTGTTTCATAGCTATGAGAACCAGAATACGATATAGACCACTTCTTCGATGCTACCTGCAGCTTTGCGATAATAAGGCTCCGGCAAGACAGTGGAGGTTTGTGTCTTATGCATCAAAATCGAGCAGTGATTAGTGTTGTCTGCCAAACAAAGCTCCTAGAGATTACACGAAATCAATGGACTCCATGATTCTGTCCAGCAGTACTGAGCTTATAAATGAAGTAGGGTAGATCTGAAACCTCCTCGTAGCGATGAGCAAAGCTGTTCTGAGTATTACAAGTTTGCGTCATTTCTGTGGAGGTTTATACGTCAACGTGTCTGGCTTTTCGGCCATATTTGTTGAAATGTGCCGCAGAAGACATGAGCTCTTCGATAATATCCTCAACTCAACAACAAATGTAGTTTCAACGAACCTGATACGTCTGCGATGATGGAAGGCCAATGAGTTCATCTTAGATTCTCTGCTGTACCACCTTCCTCCATATTTTGAAACCATTCTTAGTTTTTCCTTACGATGTTGTCGTTTATCTGCTGAAGCTATACGACTTCTTTCTCTTTCAGCAAATTCACTGAACATCAAATCCTGCACCGTGAAGTCTGCTTCTGGTTCAGAAACGTTTTAATCATTTCCTGAATCAGCTTTTATGACGATACCCTCCTTCATTTTTTCCGTCTCCGCATAAGGCGATCTTTGCAGCTCTCATATTGAAAAACGGCCACGTCTCCCTCAGAGACGTTACCACTACATTTCATCTCTGAAGCAAGTATTATGTTCATCACATAACGCTTCATAGACTTCGACCTGTACAAATCGGTGAGTTCGCTCTCGTACCCATTGTAAAAAGTGAGAGTTGGTAAGTGATCGGTGTTCGCACCAAATTTAGTAAACCCGGCTATGACGTAGACACTGCAGCTGTGGGAATCTTCCTGCCTCCTAAAGCCTACAAGATCCAACAGGTAGTTCTGCTCGGAGGTCTTCCACTCTAGTTGAGGGCTTGGAAAGATGTGATCAAACACGCCTTGGAAGAAAGACACGACATATTGAGGACATGTCCATCAAGGGCAATCATCGAAAAACATGGTTCTCTTCTCCAAGGTTTTCAGTGAATTCAAATGCCTCTTTCCCACAATAAGACCCAAATGGTTTCCTCTGATAATCAAGGGAGTAAGCACCGTAGAGATGTCTGAGTTTCCTTCATACAGACGCAGTTCAAACAAGCGTCGAAGCTTTCTAGTTGCTCAACCTTGTACTCTTTGAGGTGTTGTCTAGAATAGAAAGACTTTGTTATTGCCATTAGATGAACTCCCGTACTACAAGTGCAAAAAGCGGCTCCAGGAAGAGGCTCCATGTCTTTAATAAGTGCTGTGATTGGAACATGGCACATATGTTTTCCAGAACGGCAGATTCGGATGAATAAGGCGTAAGATGATTGCGATCGTTAACTCTAAGCCTCGATACGAACTTTTGTACATGCCTGAAGTGCTCTTTTTGAACTTCTTGCTCTTCATCGAACTCCAGTCCAGCATTTAGCTTTAGTCCCGTGAGGAACTCTTGCACTTCACCTATCTCAGTGGTCGTTAGAGCATCTTCACTGCTGAATGAATGTATTTTAGATCTATTTCGTGACATATAACAAAGTCAAAGAGAGATGCAGAAAAAGTTAAAGCCTTTAGGTACAATAAAATATCGAAAATGACGTAAGCAGCAACGAAAAACCTTAAGCTAAACGATAAAGATATAGATGAAACCTGAATCTAATTTCATTCGAGTTAGAATCCAAGACCATTAAACCAAACGGCAGCCCAGCCCACCAAATTTAGAACGACGTGCAGATGAGAAGACAACAACTCGAACGACGTAAATGCGACTAGAAAACCAGCTAGCGACACAAATGCAAACGGAGAGAACCACAGGACACAAATGCAAACGGAGAGAACCACAGAGGCGCAGCACACTAAGCGCAACCAAACTTGGAAGAACAACCGAGAAAACACTGTGAGGAATTCGGCCCAGTTCCTAACTAAAAACGCGATAAAGGACCAAACCACGATACCGCAAATGCAGAGTGCAAAAACCAGACGCGAGCAAGACGAAAAAATCGATATCACACCCTTCTCTGTCCAGCAGCGGTGCTGAGCGCGGCGACGCAGAAACAAAAACCGCGCTGTGACGCAAATGCCTAAACGGCGAGCTCCTTGACACAAATGCTAGACGGCAGAGTGGAAAAACAGCGCGGAGAACGCGCCACGGATTGGAAAGAAGGGTTCAAGGGCGGAAAGAAGGAGCGGGGTGCGGTTGATGTGCAAACAGGCGTTAGAGGTTGCGCTGAGATGAAGTGAGACAAAATCTGACCGTGCGCAGTAGGAATTGCGCCTAAGCGCACTGCCAGATTCAAACGCTGCGCCGGATCACTGAAAACATGAAACACCGCGCCGGATTTGGATTTCAGTGCCAAGGTATACTTGGCGCTGTGTAGTTGGCTACGGTGTGCGCTCGACATCGTGATGGGGTGAACTCGTACGGTTGGTGTGCTGCCTGAAAAGGAGCATTGCGGGGCCCTGGAGGCGGTGGCCGAGGCAACGCCACTCGCTAAACGAGAGTATACTCCTTACGCTTATCGGGTAAAATGTTAATTTCGTTACTACATGTAGACTGAGCCTTAGCCTCTATGCAATTCACTACACTGTTAGATTCAAATCGACATTGACCTCAGATAAGGGTCAGATATAAACGTTTCAGTTAAAAAGAAATTTTATATTTTTGATAAGATGTTTTTGTACCATATTAATCGGAAATAAAAACAATGCTAAGGTATCCAACAGTCATTAGATCCAAAAAAGAGACTTTTTCGTTATCTATAGAAACAAATGTCGCTCAAAGCTCACAAAGTGGACAAAAAACAACTTTTTGAGTTTTCAGTAAATGAATAGCTTCAGAAACGTATTTCAAGTAGGTATATTAATATAATTCGCTAATAGTCTTTAGAAAACGTTGAACACTTATTATTCTAGTAGTTATTCTTGCCAATATCACAACTTTTGTTTGCATTGAAAGCTGTCAAAAAGGCTTCTATTTTTATTGAAAGTTAATCATACCCAACTTTAGTTTTCTAACTGGCGTTAAAAGTTTCTGCATTTTACAAAACTTTGGGATAACCGGGTTTGTAGCAGTTACATTGCAAATATTACAAATCATCTACGATTGTTCCTGATAAACTTTGATATTTGTTTCTAGATTTAACATGGAAGAATAGAGTTGTTTATAAAGCAAGCACCATGAGGTGATAAATTGATTTAATTTTTTTATCGTTCTTATGCCCTCATATGACGTCAGCAAGCTATTCAGATAGACACTAGAGCTAAGACATAGAGTTTAACATATCGTTGATCTTGTTGTGATGAGGTGTAGAAAACGCTTAAAATCTAGGCAAGCCACTTTTTCGTCCGCACGAGAAAGACAAGACTTGAGTTATCAGCGAAATGGCCGGAAAGTTTGTTGAGATTCTTGCGGAGAGAAGAATTCTTCAACAGGAGTTCCTACCACGCTGTCGGAATTAGTGGCGTGCGCCCGTAAACATTCAATAAAATACAAACGTAGGCGGAGAACTGTAGAATTGTAAACGAGATAAGAAAAGCAGATGTGCTTCTGAGATTGAATGACGGATAAGCTTTCTGCATGAAGAAATGGACAGTCTCAAGCAATTGAAGGCACGACAATGTATTTTTTAATGCCAATTACGGAAAAGGGGACGACAATTCTATAACGGTGCTTTCGCGTCTGGGAAGCGATGAAAACAAACGTCATTGCCATCGTCGTATCCTTTGCCAAACGCTGTCCCATTTGTTTTTTGTGACCCTCCCACCTCTCCACGTAACGCAGCACCCATCATTCATGGGTCTTCATGTTATTACTCATCACCGGAATGCAAATACTTTGTGGTACATTGCTGGCAAATCGGCTCGCAAATTCACAACCAAATGGATTCAAACAATGTTCTGTCCACTGCGGAGTGTGCAAAACAGTTTGTACTCGAACTGGCGCGTCCACCTCGCAGTGTAGAAAGGGCCTACAAGGCCAAAGGGGGGTGGTTGTCTCAGCAGCACAGGCGCCAGGGAATTGCGTAACGAACACGTGGCACACGAGCTGAAAGGAGGGCGGCGAAGAAGCGGCAACAAGGCGTATAGGGATTGCGGTATTTTTACTGCAGAGAAATGGAACGAGAAGACATGGAGGTGATGAACGCTTGGTTCAAAGTGATGGCTGCAGAGAAGGGTGAACATCGGGACGCGACGACAAAGTGTGTGCAGTAAAGGGCAGTGACATCAATAGGTAGAGAGGTGACTGCTTTGTTGAGAGGTGTCGATCGAAAAGAGAAGTAGTGTGCAGAAAGAATTCATACCCAAGACGTAACCCCGTTCGCTCTTGAAACCAAGATGGGGAAGGCACAAGAGATCAGGACGTGTGCACAACGACAGACAGTGTGAGCTGTGCAATCACAAACCCAGTCGAACAAGAGTAGAAAGGAAGAGTTCCTCAGTGCGAGATTGAAAGCGCGCAGAAAGCGCCGTGAAACGAACGGCGTGCGTGTTTGAAGGGAGTGTAAATCCAGGTTGGTACACAGGCGAATTGACGTACATGACGGTGGCTGTGCATGTAGTATAGCGTTGACAGTAGGACTTCATCATGAGTGGAGTTCCATGCACGGAGACTATGTGCCCGGGGGTGGCGCAGGTGTTGTTGGGATCACACAGCACTCGGGCTCTTCTTGGATGTTCGTATAGCAATCGATGTTTGGGAACGGTGGAGAGGGAGTGAACTGCTATACATACGTCGTTATCGGCGACAGCAACGGGCTGTGGATCTCTGTCATCGTCTTGCCCTTGTGGCGATGGTCGGTCTTCGGTATCGTCGTCGTCTTGTGGCTGTGACGGCTTTTGGGACTGGGAGGACATGCCTATGAGATCGGCTAAGAAGTTTGACGAACCGGAGTCGGGGGCCGGGGCGGAGCCGGCGACGGGGCCGGTGGAGTCCGGGTCGGAATCTGTTGTGGTGGTGGTGGTGGTGGTGGTGGTGGTGGTGGTGGCGTTGGCTGCTTCAGCGGTGGCTTGAGATATACATATAACGCCTTGATCAAGTTTCATGCACACCTCGCCACTCTCACAGTCGGTGTCCAAAGTGCAGAATCGGAGGGCGAAACAAAGACAAAGTGAAGAGCCATCCGAAGGGCATTGCAGAACTTCTTCATCCGTTGAAGTAAGGCAGATTCTTTCCCCCTTGCAATCATCCGTAGAAGAGCATTGCTCACCAGTGAGAGCGGTGCCATTTGAAACGGGAGCAGCTGTGACGGAGGCCGTGGTGACGGGGACAGGCGTGGTGAGCGACGAGTTGGACGTAGGCTTTGGTGAGGTGAAATCAAAGACTGCGAAGCAGAAACTGATGTTACAATATTCACCCGCGGCGCACTGCTCGTTCGATGTGCAGGGGACGTTCGCGTAGCACTGGCAGGTGACGGAAGTGGATGTACAAGGTGTAAACAGAAACTGGGTACAAGTACGCGGGGAGAGACATTGCGAATCGGTCGCGCAAGGCTGTCCAATGATACCGGTGCTGCTGAGCGCGAGCGCAAACGGCGTCAGCGCGGCCACGAGCGCGGCGAAGAGCAAAGTGAGCCCGTCCATCTTCGGAATGACCCAGCGCTCGCGCCATCGCTCGCCGCCGCGCAACGCGGCACTGAGCCTTTTATCGTATTCGGGTAACGCGCGATGCGGGGGAAGAAAACGCGTGGCGAGCGGCAACAACGACGACTCGCATCGCTGTCCCCTCTTTCATCTTACAGCTCATTACAGCCCATCTGCGGGGGTGCGCTCAGGATGCAGTGGAACGGCGACGTGTGTGTGCCGGAGACGCGGAGGCCGTTGGTCTTGAGACCGCGTTGAGCGCGGCGTGCTGTGCGGGCGCGGCGGACGAGGGCATTGCGGCGCTGCTTGGGCGGAGCGACGCATGCAGACGGGAACGAGTGCCGCAATGGCATTGCATCCCGACTAAGCCTTCTTCTTCTTGTTTCGCTCGTTTCTTCGCCGCCGTCGCCGTCGCTTATGGCGCTGGGTCAAGCGCTCGTGTCCGTCGCCGCGCCCATTCTGCTCGCGCTCCTGCTCATGCCCGCGACCGCGCGCGCGGACAGACTCAACCTGGAGCCGTGCGAGCGCAAGGCGCAATGCCGCTTTCCGAGACACTGCGTGCGCGTCTCCTCGCCGGGCGAGAAGCCTGGTCGATACCAACTGTGCAAGTCGCGCGCCGGTTGTTTCTGTCTCGCTTCGCGCCACGCCTGTTCATGCGGCGCGCAGTGCGCGGCGGGAGAAACCTGTACGCGAGTGGGCAGTGTGCGCATGTGCGTGTCAAACAGAGTGTTGCCGTCGTCAATGTACCTTGCGGGAGAGCCGTGCTTCTACGACATTGACTGCGCCGGTGACCGCTTGTGTCGAAGTTCCGCTACGCCGGCTTGGACTTTATGCTCGATTGGAGCGCGCGTTAATTGTACCTGCGTTGCTGAAAAGTCGCGCTGCAGATCGGCCGCGGATTGTCATCCCGGTGAATTGTGCCAGCTTTCTTCACAACTTGAGATGCATTCCGTCCCGTTTCCCAGCCCCTCGAAGAGCGTGTGCGCCGTGCCTATTCATATGTTGAGCAATCGACTTTCCGGAGAGCGCTGTTCCAATTCTACTCAATGCGCAAACCCCAGAATCTGCGCAACCACCTCGTCCGCAAACGCAAACGAGCCGAAAGCATGCTCCGTGAACTCCACTGAATCTTGTATGTGCGCGCGCGAAGACGACGCATGTGTGGCCAATAGCTCTTGTCACACCAATGAACAATGCGTCAAAGTTGGGAACAACGCACTGTGTCGTTCATCACGCTTGATGCGAGCGCATTTCAAACCTCGTCCAATCACCAAGTTCACGGGCGGAATATCGTCACCATCTCCCTCGCCAGTGCTGTCGTTGCAATCACAGACGTGCTCCACGTCGGCAGACTGCAATCGTACCTTTCACTGCGTGGTTAGAAACCGATCCGCCACATGTGAACCGGCACGAAGCGCCGTTTGCATAGCCGTATCGTGCATTCCGAACCACGTGCCGTTGCTTTATGCCTCTCATCGAGTGGCGAGAGTGCTCTGCGACCGCTTTCAGAACTGCGCTACTGAAGGGCATGTCGTTTTGTTCCGTGGACGCGCTATGATGATGAAGTCGTATTGCAAAGTGGTCGAGTGCACGACCAAAGTCACCTGGGTCAATTCTCCGCGCTATCAGTGGAGAGCTTCGTCGTTTGCGTCGTCCGTGCACTACTTGAGGTTTACTTCGTTTGCGGCTCGATTTGGGTCGCCTTTGGAAGAACGCTTGTTGTCCGTCATGGTAGCCGTTGGTTTTTGATATGCTCTGTTCTGTACATGCTCCAGTGTTGTTCATTCATCACAGCTATATCTATGATACCTACCTTCTTACCTTCTCCGTCTTCACATGAGTAAACAAACACTACAGGTAGCAGTTGACCGTTTACGTCCCGTTGCACCCTTTTTCTTTTTCCGAACCGCTTTTTTTCTGTCAAAGGGGAGCTTTGTGCCCGTTGTTCGCGCTTTGTCAATCAGCCTTACAGTAGACAAAGCATACAAAAGCGAGCAGCGCGAGATCGCGACGTAGAGACAAGAGGTAGAGTCTTCCTCTCTCACACGCTTTGCGCAATATGCGCGCCAGTGCCGCATTTACGAAGGTACCAAAGGTACGCGCCGTCCTGTTCGCGCTCTTCGCACTGTTCCGTCTCGCGTCCGTCGTGCCGCTCTTCCATACCTCCGCTTGTTTACCGAGCGCGGTATCCGCCTTCTGACCACCTCCGCACATACCTGTGGAAACACGTATTGCGTTTCTTCACAGTGACGCACAACAGTTGTAGCGCTCCTTTTCACGACACCCATGTCGCAACATATGCGCATCACCATCAACACGGAACATTCTTTCCCGGCAACAGATGCTCCTTGAACAACAGCATATCACGCTGTTGGGCGATGTGACAGCGTTCCAGCCATTTAGCGAAGCGCGAGGGGAGGCCGCCGCGAGGTAACGTTCCGATACCAACGCCGTCACCGCCCATATACGCCGTGACGGCGGCGCTACGTACAACAAAAGCTGTTCTCCAAGTTTCTAACGTACACATTGCGCCCCAGCATGTGATTTTCCTCTCAACGAGCCAGCTCTCAGAAGAGGATATGACAGTTGCCGATTGTATAGGGATAACCCCCCAGTGGCTCGCTAAAGAGTACCCTTCGCGTTAGAGACAATAGGCTGTAGACAACAAAGCAAGCAGCTCGATGCCACCGTCACACCTGAAAGCTTTTACTCTTAACTGCCTCTGCTGCTGTGCTTCGTGCTTCACATGCACTACACATACCGCAACTGGAGCTGCTTGTCATTGTTTGCGCCTTCGCATCACGCTTTGCGGGTTTCAACAACAAGGTTGGCTCACTAGGTTGCAGCGTCGGTAGCGCAGCTGCTTTGCGTGTCAAGGCTCGCAAAATTTTAGAGCTGCGTACCAGGGAGCACTCCACTCCGCGATGGGTTCTCTCCCTCTGGAGCATGTGGTGCGGTAAAAGCTCAGCTTGAAGCGTATACCTGTTGAAAAACGTGCTTCGAATTGGATACAGTACTTTGCCAGCTTAAGCTACTCACGGAGGGCCACCAAGGTGAAGGTTATAGGGATGCAGGATGCGCTTCCACTTGCGGTACACATGTACGGATAAAATGGTTTCTCCTGTGCCAGTTGGGCGATGCATCACTTTTGTGCTTGTGGGTGCGCCGTTATTCATTTTCAGGCAATAATCCACAACGGGGTTGGAGAAAACAGAAGGTGGGCGTCCAGCGCAGCAATGGTTTTCGCATTGTTGACGTGCATCCGAAGTTAAAAGCTCGATGTGTTGAAACTGTTGATGGTGTAAGTGTATTCCCAGATACACGCGATGCGACAAGATGGGTGGCTGACATTGTATCGAAACGGGCAACATGAAAAAGATGTGGACTCCGCCCTCCTCGCGGTTGTTTCAGACAGTATGTTTGCATGTGTACATTCGTGGAAGAAATCAATCGTCACGTAGGTGGAGAACGATGAAGACGTCGGACAAGAGTTGAGGACGTGTGAGTGCTTGCTCGTTGTGCAGAGCAAGGGGAGCATGGCGCTGACGCCGAAAGATGTGTGACGGTTATCATATATGACACGTGCAAAAAACAAATTGTTATTCGGGAAGCTGTAAGTGTGATCAGCAGCAGCGACAGGGATTGGTCGTCGTTTGGGCTCTTTCTGTTCGTTGCCATTCCGCATGTTTTCAGCGACGAGCGTTCTGTTTGGGTGGTGGTCAGCAAGAGCGGTCGCACTCGGCAGCCGTTTGTAGTTAATTTATTTTCAGATGCATACATTGATTTATTAATTAATTAATAATTAAGTTAGCTTATTGGTGCAGATGAAAGGTGGGGACAACAAGGATGCCAACTGCCGACGACGGAACGTTTCGGACACGCGCTGAGGAAGACGGGTGTGTCATTGAAAGCAAGAGCGGTCGAGTGGACTCCGCAGACTACGGGGCAGACAAGAAACAAACTGTTCAATCATCAAGTACAGAGCGTGCCGCAACAAAGGGCCGACGGCAGAATGATGTTGTGAAAGGTTGTGGAGGGTGTTGATCCCTCCGGCCGGTGGTGCTCGGGTCAGCGCCGCCGGCCGCTCTTTATAGTCCTACAATTCTAATTAAAATGTACGTAATTAGGAGAGGTCTGCATTTGTAATCAAGAGAGTTGGACAAGATTACAAATGCAACTGACACTAAATTACAACAGCCGATAGTGCAGCCGTACAAATTGCGTGTCCTCACACTGTCCCTCGCAAACAACTCTAAAGCTATTTGCGCATCATTAATGCCACCGTTAAAAACCTAAATATCAGCAAAAACCATATAGGATAAAAAGCTGCATAGTTAGGAAAAGGTATAGCAATGTAATACTTATCTAAGTCCAAAATAGTGTTTTCAAGAACAGATAATCTGGATAAAACGCATAGAAACAAAAACAAAACAAGAAACAAACAAAAAAAGATTGGTCAATAAATGTTCAACAGTTATTGTAGTCCGCACAAAACAGAAAGTTGGTATAAGCTTTCTCGGTTAGCAGCTTTTGTCATTATGTCAGCCGGCTGGGAATCAGTTCTGATCTCAAGTATTTTCAGCATTCCAGACTTCACAAGGTCTTTGACATGATGGTATTTCAGAGAAATATGTTTGTTTCTCTCAGACGTTTTCGAAGTCTTCGCAATAGAGTTTGCCGTAGAACTGTCTGTATAGATACAGACGGGATACATTCCGATAGGCTCTTCTTGCAGAATTTGGCAATGATGAAGCTCCCAAAATAGTCTTCGGATCCAAGTCACTAACTTAGCGCAATACGATAAAGCAACGTATTCAGCTTCTCCCGAAGACAAAGCCACGATTGTCTGTTTCTTGCTAGTCCATAGGATTGGAGCATCGTTGACTTTGATCAGTACTCCCGTCGTTGACTTCCTTGTTTCTCGGCATCCTGCCCAGTCCGCATCGCAAAAACCTTCCAAAGGTGATACACTGGTTGCGGGAAAGTGCATACAAAGGTTCTTTGTTCCCTTTAAATATCTAAGCACTCGCTTTGCCAAAGCTAAGTGCCTTAAACAAGGTTTATGAACCTGTCTCGCCAGCATTGAAGCTGCAA
Source organism: Gracilariopsis chorda (assembly GCA_003194525.1). Taxonomy (NCBI): domain Eukaryota; phylum Rhodophyta; class Florideophyceae; order Gracilariales; family Gracilariaceae; genus Gracilariopsis; species Gracilariopsis chorda. The sequence continues at coordinate 78,234 of NBIV01000315.1, forward strand.
ACATGACGTCTGGTCTAGAAGCCACGGCTAGATACATCAGTTGTCCTACCAGTTTCCGATATTTCCGGTGGAGTGGAGGAGGCAGCTTCTGTTCCTGTTCGCTTGTACCCATGATAGAGTAGCCATGGTGCAACGGTGTTTGCACAGGGTTTGCGTTTCCGAGGTTATATTCTCGTAGCAGCTTATCCACATACGTTTCCTGACTAACCTTGATGCCATATCTGTCCCGACTGAGATGAAGTCCGACGAATGATTTGGCTTCTCCCAATAGTTTCACTTGAAAACGTCTCTTCATTTCGGCTTTAAAGTCGTCCAGAAGAGACCTCGAGTCAGACGACATCAATATGTCGTCCACAACGATGACGAGGATCAGTATCCCACTGCTTGATCGATATATATAGAGACGGTAGTCCGTTTTCGATTGACGGAATTGCAGTGTGATCAACGTCGTGTGTAGAAACGATCCCCAGATCTGTCCAGCCTGCTTTGCCCCGTATAATGATTTCAGCAGTAGACATACTTTTCCCGGAACGTATGAAGTTCCAGACGAGTTCTGGGGTTGTTCCATGATCAATGGTTCATCGAGGTCGCCGTACAGGTAGGCGTTGCTGATATCCATTGTTTCCAGCAAAAGGTCTTGCGCAGCAGCCTTTGCCAATGCCAACCTTATTGTCTCAAGTCTTGCGACTTGGGCATAAAGGTTTTCAGGGTCGTAATCGATGTACGGTTTCTGCATGTCCCCTCGCGCTACACAACGTGCCTTAGGAAGGATATCCAAAGGTTTTGCGCTGAGTTGTTTTGCCGTAAATGTCCAAAGGAATGGGATTGGATTCATTCCTGGTTTTCGGTCAATGAGCTTCCATGTTTTGCGTTCGATGAGAGCGTCATACTCTCGGTCGATTGCGTCTGCCCATTCTGGTATTGTCCTTGCTTGGGAAAATGTCTTTGGTACTTTGTCCAGCTCACTGTTATTTGTTGAACGAGTGTGTGCCACTAGACAATGTTCCAAAGCTGAGTCCAAGTGTTCTTCATCCACTTCGTCATTACGTTCTTCTGCTTCTGTCCTGCCCAAGGACGAGAAGTCGAGAAGCTCGTTGATGGAAGGCAGTATTTTCTTGGCCATCTTAAAGTCCCTTTGCCTCACCATGATTACTTTCTTTTGGGAAGGTATGTATACCCGATACAGTGTTTGGAAGCTCTCCATTCCAACGAAGTGGCCGTAGATGGCGCGTGGGAGTATTTTCTTGTTGGGAATGGTTTCCGACCTGTATATAAAGGCGTGGCCATCTTGTCCAAACTTCAGTAATGTATCGAACGATGGATTTTGTCCAAACCACTCTTTGTAGGGGATTCTCATGTCGAGTCGTGAGTTTGGAAGGCGGTTTCGCAGCCAGTTTGCATGCGATATCGCTTCTTCCCATAATTCGAGTGGTAATTTTGATGCAAAGAGCAGAGTTCTGGCCGTTTTCCATAAGTCTTGGATAATTTTCTCCGCTGCGCCGTTAGACTCATGTGCATGCGGAGGAGTGTACTCCAAGAGGATCCCGTTATCTAATGCGTAATGGATGAACTCATTAGACCTATTCTCACCAGCTCCGTCGAGGCGAACGCGGTACAAACGGTTTTGGGGTTGTTCGTTTTCTGCGAGAGCCTTGTACCAACGTATTGATTGCGTGAATTGGTCTTTCTTAGTCAGGAAGTATATTGATGATGCCCTTGTATTGTCGTCAAGTAGTACCTGCATGTACTTTGATCCTTGTAACGAAGGTGGGGATATTGGGCCTGTGAGGTCTGTGTGTGTCAAAGCTAAGGGGTGGTTTTGCCACTGAATGCAAGCGTTGGGTTGGAGATCGCCTCGATTTTGCCTCAATGCATGGACTGCAATGTATGTTTTCGATTTCCGTCGGTGGCAGGTTAGGAATTCCTGAAGATTGCGGGATTGTGCGAAGCAACCTGTCCTTGCCGGGGTGTCCGAGTTTTTCATGCCAGTCAATTGCTGTGTTTCCGGGCATGACTTGTGCGGTTTGGGCTGTCGATGGAGCGATCGGCTTTGGTAGTGGGTACAAACCGTTTTTAGCTTTGCAGCGATGAAGTTTCTTTCCCGTTTTTTGACGTCACTTAGGACAAATCCATGAAAGGAGTCTTCGTTGGAAAAGGAAACGTTTGTGTGCTGTGATAAGACGTATAATGAAATAAGGTTTGAGTCAAACGAAGGTGTGTGCTTCGCAGGTAACCTTATTCCGTCTCCTACTGGCAGCATAATTGTCCCTGCTCCAACTATTTCCGATTGTCTGTCGCATGTTCGGACGGACTCATTTTCCACAGGCTCATAATCCCAGAAGAGGTTTTCTGTCGTTTACAAACACATGAGTCGCTCCACAATCCAGCCAGGTTGTAGTTCCATTGTTCACTGAACAATATTTAGCTTCGGCAATAGCTACGAAACCTCGGGGCTGGGGGTTGCGGTTGTAGTGACTTGAGGGTTTGTTTGATCCTCCGTTGGAGTCCCAGTTCCTGTTTCCAGTACTAGATGGTTGGTGTTTGTGTGTTTGTTGGCTTGGGGACCCCTGCGATGGTTTTGGTTGGGGTTGTTTTCTTTTCTCAACCGGCATTCGGAACGAATGTGACCTAGTTTTCCACAATGCCAACATCTAATGGATTTAGACTTCCTTTTCTTCACGGAGGAAATTAAGGATGTCTTTCTCGCAGCCATGTAGGGGTGCTGTGTATTTTGGTGGTGGAGGTGCGGGGCTTGTTTTGGTTTCTCGAGTCCCTGTGTTTGCGTCTGGTCCATTTCTGATCTTATCAAAGAAGCAACTTGGTCATGTTCCATATCGTTTGGCGTCTGCAAGTAGTGTGATAGCCATAAGAGAGTCTGGTTAGAGTTCTGAGTAAGCAAGCAGTTCTTCTCCTTATCGTTTGAGAGCATCTCCTAGGCGTGCCAGTTCTAGAAAGATTGTTTCCATTTCGTGGAGATGTTCAAGGATATTTCCATCGTCCTTGAAAACGGAGATTGTTCAGGCGCTGTTCGAAGGTTCATCTTGGTTTGGATGTTATCCTTCTTGTACGTACCCTCCAGTTTCCTCCAGACGTCCAACGCAGAACATTGTTCGCGTTCCAGTAATTCAGAAACGGCAACTACTGGTTGTGTTCCAAGGTTTTTGAACAATAATCGAACGAGCTTTTCGATCCGCATCATCCCATCGGCGGCGGGCTTGGGCTGAGCTCTCGCCTTCCAATGGTCTGGGTTCGGTTAAGACGAAAGAGAACTTGGTCAACATTCATCAAGTCCCTTATGTAGATCCTCCATGTGTAATAGTCCGAGGATCCTTTAAGGCGGGGAATAGTGCGCTTGCCTTCTTCTCTGTTCTCACTCATGTTGATGCCTTGTGAGTAGAGAAAGAGTGAATTGACCTCTGGTTATCGAGGTACCTTTTGTTAGTCTGCTTGACCTCTGGCTAGCGAGGTACCTTTTATTAGTCTTCCTTCGAGCGGGCGCACTGACAGGAGAAACTACCTCCGCTACCCTAAGGGTTCAACCCCTGGAACCGGGTCCACACTCTCCCGGTTGAGTCGCTTTGATCTGCCTGCTAAGCTTCTCGCGAAAAGAAGCAAAGTGCCTTGAATCCTTACGAAGCTTCCAAGGGAGGTTACTAACTGAAGATAAGTTTTCACCAGTTGACCCCTTCTGGCCTCTTGCAGGAATGCTGCGCGGCGTTCTGCGGAGCGATAGGTTGAAGGAGATAGTACAAAACTCCACCGGCGTTATGCGGTAGCTTGGGCCAAACCGACGACACACCGTGTCACCAACTAGCAGACAGAGCCTCCCCCAGCAGAGCCGGTTATCCGGAAGGAATGTCAAATCTAGCAGATTACTTCAAGTGCCCAATCGATTCCCGTACCGGTGCTCAGCTTGCAAGCTACCACGCCTTTATCCGTTCGACGAAAAGAGATGAAAAAAAAGAAGAAAAACAAATACCACAAAGATACAAGATGAAAAAAAAAAGCCGTTTATCAGCGAGAAGAGAAAGGTTGTATGTTGATGCTTCCGTGGGTCCAAGGAATGGTTCGGTACAGAGCGTTTGCGGAGCGGCCGGTTGAAGGTT
>NBIV01000316.1:0-57113 GCA_003194525.1 Gracilariopsis chorda
TCCATGGATCCTAAAAACGTCTGCAATGAGCACCGCAAACTTTGTGGAATCCGTTTTTGGTGTTATGACTGACGACAAAGACGCGCGAAATAGGATTGGAGATCCTTGCCAGCGCCTGCGCCGCAGAAAGGACTAGACAATTGAGACGGTCATATCCTGGCCCGACGGCTGCGTGTAAGCCCTCTGTACCGAATCGAAGACGGTGGGTTTGGTCGAGGGCGACAGGCAGACGGGATGGCTCCGCGGGGGAGCATAGGCAGTGGAGAGCATTTAGTTCACTTGTTGACGTGTTGTCGGATCCGGATCCATGGCGATTCGGTCGCGGCCAGTGCGCATATTGCGGGAGGGACTAGGGTCGCTCTTGTGCCAGGGTGGCTACAGCGCATTGCAAGGGAGAGGGCGGTGGCACAGGCGGTTGTGAAGACGGCGGGTAAGGAAGGCGGCGAGCGGGGAGTAGGACTCCGTCTGTGCCTCATCAGGCTGAGGGTGTGGCGAGGAATAGAGACACGGAGGGTCATGGAATTCAGATTTGCCTATGAAGCTCTGGGTAGGCAAAGTTGAAGACGGCGATGGTGATGCTGGCGCAGTGGACGGCGTGCTGCTGGTGCGCTGCGCGTCCGATGCATCTTCCAAGAGGATTCTTTTGTTGAGCGTGACGTGCTGAGATTTTGTGGTGCAACCGCGCCCACCTGTCCACGTGGCGGGAAACGTGGTGCCATCGCAACGGTAGCTTGCACCGCACCTCAGGCCACGTCACACGCGCGTTGTATGGAAGAAGATACACAGCTGACGAGCGCGCTAGCACAGCAACCTCGTCCGCGCGACCCGCAACCGCTTTCTGGAACTGACCTTCACTTCTGTTCTCGTCACTCTACAAGCGCACTCCCTTTTCCTTTTTTCTCCCTCCTGCCCCCCTCTCTCACACTAAACGCAACTTACCGTCGTCGCCATGTCCGACGCCGTCAATGTCGCTTTCGAGCGTTGCGAACATCTTCGTCAATAATGGGAAAATCTCAAATGTGACATGCTTGCTATAGACCCTTCAAATCCCAACGCCGCGCAAAAGGAGGGACCGCCTTCGCAGCCAAATGGATCAAATCATGAATCAAATGACTTCAGTTCTCAATGAAACAAAACGACTCGTTCCTCCAAAACACGCTGAGCCACACGACGAGCCCATTCGATATTCTTTTTATACTAACGCCGGTGTCCTGGAAGTGGTTCTAGTTCTGTCGTAAATTTTGCTCTAAACGCACCATGTGATCAAACGATCATTTGCCATACGATCTTGCGACTTGTAAGCTGTCGCCAGATCCCACCCAACCCAACCCGAGAACAGAACATTTCCTTCATGTTCTTCAGACTGCAATTAGTTGTGCTCATTTTTGTAGTGCCTTGGAGGCAAAACAAGCGTCAGTTAGGCGAAACATACAGTTTATTTAGTTAGTTGTTCTGTAAATCTCTTCAAGAAAAGCATGCGCCAGGCAGTTCACTGCAACTACCAGGCAGATATTGTTCGAATAAAAGATGGATGTTTATTGGAGCCGAGTGGTAGCATGACGTTTCTTCTGCGCCCAAATTGTTCTACCCGCATGTTGGGTGCATTGCGAGTCTGATAGACCATGAACCTGGGCTATTGTGTCGAGTATGGAACTTTGAGTGCTCGGCGTGTGCATCTTAGTAGAGACCGGTCCTGATATTCCTGACACTCACATTTCCCCCGCCGGCACGTCTATAATAAGATACGCAGACTATTGTTCGCTTATAAGAGCTAGAACGCTTAAGATCATTCATGTTTGGGAAAGAGTTGGTGGCAGCGGCCATGCAGATCATCTTGCTGATGAGAAGCTCTCACTGCAATCAGCACACTCCCCGAGAGATGTGCTATTCCTGGGAATAGGTGGGTGGGAAATTGATCTACGATCTTCGAGCAGCTTGTTCTTTTGATTGCAGTGCTGGTTAGACAACTGGTCCCGCAGTAGAAGATAGATCCGAACTTGCGCATTGAGTTGTCCGGTGGAACAGCATCTGCGCCTCATTGCAGTCCAAATCCGTTCAAATAATTCCCTTATTCCGGTTCCTCGAAAATCTATGCCTCGTCGATGTACAGACTACGGTATATAAACGCTCATTGACTTTACTGAACGCATTATGATGAATCAGACGACATTCAACATCCTTAGTTTTGGAAGAGGACTGTAGGGAAGTGCAAATTACCTGGTAGGTAGTGGTATAATAAGGAGTGATAGCCTGCTGTTTTCCCTCATTAATCGGCAGCACCCTTATTACCAGGCAATCGGAGAGAGAAGTCTCGAAAGGTGTATAGGGAAAAGACGGTATTTACAGCAGTAGAGTGTCAGCAAACAACATCATCGCCCACAGTGCCTCTGAATCCTAGAAGCAGTGAAGTCGTTCCATTCAATAGATTGGATGAGCAGCTGAGAAGCGCTGTTGGCTCCATCCCGCACGAGCAACCGTTCTGGCTTCCGCCTGCATTATTGGAATGCACGTTCGATGCGCATCCCAACCCACAGCCCTGCGACGTGTCCACAAGGTATCCTCGAAGCACAGAAATAGTCTCAAACACCGGAGCAGAGACAAATTGAGGTCTTCGGGTCTCATCGTACATGTCTCTGTTCGTTACTACTTCTACATGTGAATGGTAACAAAAACAGCTACAACAACTTTTCTCCTTCGGGCTTCAGTATGTGTCTTAGAATCCCGTAGGAATGAATTTACAATAGTAGGACCGTTACCTTCTGCACCTGCGCACAAAATAAGACTACTACTTTGACCCACTTCGTCCTCTCCAGCAGGGCAAAATACAAACACGTACTTAATACGAGAAAAAGAGAGTGTACCAATTCATACAAAGTCATCGATAGCCCCAAATTGTTGTATTCTTAGCATAGAAATCAAATTCGTGCCGTTGATCTGTTTAGTATGTGAGTCCAAAACAACTATGCAGCACTCACGGACATCATCTTTTGTTTCTCTGTACCACTTGAACTTCCAAAAATCGTCACAGAAGACATCAACCCTGCATACTTGTACTCGGTTTTCTCTGAATCAACTGAAACTATTTATCATAATGTCAATAGACCGAGCGATCAATTTTATCAACGGTAACAGATCATTACCTATCTAAAATATCCAGAACAGGCAGCAGATGTAACCCAATCCGGAAGTAGTATAGGTTTGAATTTCGTGTTATGGAGTAGAGAGCGTGCGCAAACTACGCAGCAGTGGTTGCCTTCGCGCAAGAAGCTGGAGCACGATTGGAATAGACAATAAAAGCTAACCTGCAGAGGAAGGGCTCCGCAGGCAGGGGTCAACCCAGTAGGAATTCTGAGGAAACTTGTGCTTGTTCTTTCCCTTTGTGTTTAATGAATATAGATCTTCACCCCCGTAGCGTACTCGACCAACACATTTGCGGCCTCGATTTATTTCTGTTTCTCAACATTTAAGCGGATAACCTCCTTTGCCTAAAATAGAGCATGAGATTAATTCATCTCAATACCGCCTAACGTTTTACCTAAGTTTTACAGCAGGGCCAAGCAAAACACTGCTAGCTCCCTAAATACCGGAGAGACATCAGCCGTATACCCTATCTTCATATAAACGAATCCAAGAGCAAACAAACTAACACAGGGCTCGGACTCACTCTCCTTTTTGAGTAGAGACAGAAGTTGCAGTAATGGTGAACTTTATTCTATGCAGCCCTTGCAGTGCCAAAAGATTTTTACCTTGCCGCACTACTGACAGCCGACTACGAGTCCTTAGCAAGTGAATCCTTTTCATTTTTCCATGACTCAAGCAACCGCTTTGCGTGTTGAGCATGTAGATCGGCAATAGAGTTAGAGAGTAGATTGACTGTATATTGTTGATTGCACATCATGCGTAAGACGCATATGCCGCTAAATTGTAGGCGGCTGGGATTGTAGTTAGCAGGTTATAATAGATAGACCTGCACTGCGGGCTTGAGAGCTCTTACTCAAAGAACGTGGGTGACAATGACCCAAAAGACGTAGTTTACGTTAGGAGAGTTACCTACTCCAGTATCCCTGTCCTGTCCAACATATGTGTAACAGAATTTGAGCTGCAAAACGAAGAAACTATCTTACGGGTTAGATGTGTGGCGTTAAAAATAAAACCGGTTTTTCGAACACCAACCATATTCTTCCTGATGCTTTCATGTGTCATAAGCTGTCCTTTTTTAGCACAGGAGTCCATGAAAAGAGTAAGGAATGATTGTAAGATGTGCAACAAGCACATCAAGACTTTCGCCAACTTGATTCGCCATCACAAGCGCTCTCATCCAATACAGAATGCTGCATACATTGCCCCCAGTTTGAAATATCAAAGCACGTCCTCCATAACAAGTTCAGTTGAAACTTATGTTGGTTCTGTGAGCGCTGTGTGTGTAAGGCCGGATAATACGCAGCATGAACCCATGATGAACATTTGGTACTGTCCACACCTTGAGGACACCGAATTGTATGACACCAAAGAAGACCACAAAGAATAATAGCTCTGTAACGGAGCCCTGCCGGCTTTTCTATGGCTTTCAGGATGACGTAACTCCTGTTATTAACGACTCACACCCTTTAAAGACCCGCTAGCCCCACTAGAAGAGCTCAACTCAGATTGCAATAATATGGTTGACTATTGCACTTCCAAGCAAAATGAAGATCAGCCAGAGCGTCGGTGAATATGATCTTGTGCATAGGGTTGAATCTCGGGTACCAAAACAGTTCAAGATAGTATCGAGTCAGTTTGCAAGCGTAAAAAGTTTAGTACGTCCTTTGCTCGCAAGTGTGCTGTAAGGAACGAAGGCTGGAAGTCAGCAAGAATAGAAAAACAGTGGTGTATTACCACAGTCAAAGTGTTTTGACCATTCTTGAGCTTTTACAGAAGAACGCAGATCCAGATGGAGGGGTGAATAACTTTCGGCAGTTCCAAAATAGCTAGTACCCAATGGTAGCTGTGCATATCCAACTCTTGCAAACATGTTATTAAGGGGGAACGTTTAGGTTTCCCCTTCGCAGGGTTACTTTGTAGCGGAGCTGCGATTGGGCGACAGATGTGAGACGTGGTGCTGCTTTGCGCATGCACGGCATGGTACGGGCATTTCAACAAGTTCATTTGGTGCGCAAAAGCGCTGCTTGTTTCAATCCTAACTCTAATCCCAAGAAAATTCGCACATGTCCATGCCACCAGTCGGGCGCGCGCAGTTTGTTCAAAAACACTGCACGACCTGTACCGAAGCCAAAACTCTCCGCTTTTCACGGTACCCACTCTGCCTGCACTACCTTGCTTCATTCTCACTTGACGTTGTTTCATGCCTCTGCACAGCATAGCGCTCTTTTCTCAAGTGTCAGTGTCAAAGCACCTTCAACCCCCGGTATAACTGATGCAGTCTAGAAAGCTACCAATTGAAGTGTACGAGGTCTTCAAAAAACGCGTGGTTCCGTCCCTAATGAGAGGTAGCAATCCTACCAACGGTACCGCCTCAAAGGTCGGATCAGCAGGTCGTCAGCCGCGCATGGTGCACTACGCGATGGTTCAATATGCAGATCATTGGTTGAAAGAATCAAGGCTTCCACAATATTCGGACAGCATGTCAAGTGCAAATTGCGTGTATTGAAAAGTATTTGAGAGCGTTACAACATGTTGAGGCACTGTGAGCCCTTCCGTAAATTGCGTTCACTACGTTGCCCTGCGGTCAAAGTTCATTCGAGGGACAAAACCTTAAAACATTTGTCAACATCGCAATAGATGTTATTTTTCTGCTTAAGGAGAGTGTCAAAAGAGAAAAGTCTGTCTGCCGCGCTTTTCGTGATTCTCAGCATTCCGGAGCATTTTTTCCTGTAGGAAATTCATACAATTATGCTTCAGAACGCAGCATTTTGTCGCAGCGTGAAATAGAGGGTTCATTCCATACTCGACAGTTTTTGTTACGAGTTGGCCTCAGACTAGATTTTGGTCCTCCGATGAGCTTTCGTTGCCGTTCATGGCTGGGCGGGGGCAGATATGAGATTTCTGCAAGGGCGGGTTATCGCTTGAAACAGTTAAATACTGTGATTGAAGACTACGACCTCGGTGTGCCGAAGGGAATGTCTCATGTAATGGTTGCCGCTAACAGCTAAATACTGTGATTGAAGACTACGACCTCGGTGTGCCAAAGGGAATGTCTCATGTAATGGTAGCCGCTGAGTTTTTGTCCTACATTCAAAAACTCTGCAAATGGACGTGCAAGATCGATGGACCAATGAGAAATGTAGTACGTCATTCTTCTTCTGCTTGAAGCGAAACATGTAAATTTCCCAGGGAGATGCGGGAAAATGCAGGAAGAAGGAAACTACTTTCTTGGTTTAGGTGAGTGACGAAAATAAACGTGACACAATGTTGTAGTTTGTTAGTGTGATAACCAAAACCACTAGGCCACAAGAGTAATTCTATGGTAATAATTAGTGTTCCAGCCTTTTCCCGCAGCTCCCTGTTCCCTTGGAGATGCGTCTGTTTCACTCGCTGGATACAACACGTTTGTTATAGCTTATTTGCCATGTACTAGAGATCTATTCCAAGCAAAAAGAAAGGGTTAAGCAACGCGAACCTGCCCTACTGGGCGGATTTCCTTAGTCTTATCTAAAACAATGGTCTGCACTGATATGTGGGTACTTCCAAAAACTGGTAGCAGTATACCGTTGTAGGGATGTTGTTCGGCTTACAAAAGAGGATGGATATACCTACCTCTAGGGAGCTGCTGCAACAATTCCAATGACATGGACTGTTTCTCATCTTCTGCTTGCAACGCGGCCAATCGCCACGTGTAACCTTCTCTTCGTGGTACGAGGTCCTTCTGAATGAGTTCGTCATGGTAACATTCGATGAGGATGCAATTCTCTTTCTGTCTTCCGCCCTATAAAATCGGCCCCGTTCCTTCGAGGCATGCGTTCTCACTTTCTACCCATGAAATAGGGTGTTTGGTATATTTCACTCGTTTTCAATCTGGAGTATCGCTTGATATCATGACGACCACACTGTGCTCCGCTACTGTTCTCTTCACGGCTCTGCTTGCCATAGTTTGCACGGCGGCTGGCGCAAAGGTGACAGCTACAGGCCGAATCTTGTGCCATGGACAGCCTCTCCGCCATTCTCGAATCTCCCTGATGGATGAAGATGTTGGTCGCGACGATCATATGGGATCTGCCACAACTGATGGCAACGGGTATTTCACCGTGTCTGGAACCGCTAGCGATGTAGCCTTCCGCAAAAGTAAGCGCCGTCCCGACGTTTACATTCGCCTGGACTACAGACATTCCTCCGCAAGGGCCAGGTTTGAGGTAGACCGCTCCGTGCTTCGCGGGGGTAAGGAAGATTCACACAAATTCAGCGACAAATCAGGAAACGTCAACTTCGGCACACTTCACTTCAATACTGAAATGTGCACTGTATACCAGCGCTTCTATGACGCCACTCACGATTTTTACAGTCGGGTTGGATATCGCGTGCCTTTTGATTTAAAGATTACTGCTCAAGCCATTATTAACGGTGGTGCTCCATTTGCGCTGCATGACGAGATTCGCATTCCAAAAGGGAAAAAGTTGTCTTCCAGAACTGCCAAGCATGAGTTGGCTCACGCTGTGCGTCACAGATATGACGGAGGCTTGGCTCATTTCTTGAAGGATGTTGCACAGTTTGTGTACACGCGTAATCATAACTGCAAGTCGAATACGAATCACGGTTTTGCCTTCAATGAAGGCTGGGCAGAGTATTGGGCAGGAGATACTGCATGTGGGGATGCAAACGGGACAAAGAAAGTTGAAGGAAACGTTGCTACTGCTCTAAAGGAGATGCAGACAAGATGCAGAACCAGCGATCGTAACATGTGGGAAGTGCTCCGCCGAAACAAGGGTAAGATTCATTCGTACTCCTCTTATGCGTCTAAACACAGACAGATGCATAACTGTTCTTAGAAGCTGCCTATTCTACATGATAAGAGGTTTGTAAACATACACTCTGTGATAGAGCATTCGCTTTCTATGACGACCACTAGAAGATGACTCAAACCTGTACAATTAGTAGAAGTATAGAGCTCTCTCGAAGAGTGAAGCGTCTTCTAGTTCCGTTATCGACAGTGCGTCAGTTCTGCTTCTGATAAAGACGTTCAATAACCAGTACGATCTCGCTTTCGCTCTCATACACACTCTCAAATACATAATGTGCGTGTGTGTGTTTACAGGCACATGCCTCTAATGCCGAGGCAGCGGTTAACTCTAGAAGTAGAAGTCTAATCATCTATTCGACGGTTCAATTCCCTTAACAGACAATATTGCATATCTATTTGGCTTCCTCATCCGGCGTACATAATATATTATCAGTACCCAACTGGAGCAGAAGAACACTCTCGCCAACAGAAGCTAATACTTTCTTCATTCTTGGCTTTCCTGTACCATTGTAAATATTCTTCAAACAAAGGGCGGTTCATGTTGGCAAGTTAACGAAAAGCGTCGGAACAGATGACGAGGAGCCGCTATATGGGTCTCAATTGTTCCTTTTTAACGATTAGAAAATTATCATACTGGGTTGTAACATGACTTTGTTCCTAGCGCTATTACACAGATCTGACACACTTGAGCGCATCGTATTAGATAAAGTAAAATTGGTCATGATGATCGTGGATAAATTGAATACTGATTGGTATTCTATAACCTCTTTGGATTTGGTAAAGAGAACGAACCCTATTCTGGCAGCAGCGAGTACGTAGCGGCTGGCTTAATAGTTTTGAATTTCGTTCATACCGCCTTCGCGCACCGCCAGAACGGGGAAATCAATTCTTCAAACGCCGTCCACCAGATGTCCAGTAAAACAAAGGAAAATAGTCCTGTCTTGCTCCATGTGAGTCAAGCTACCTCTGCCATTGATAGCGTGTAGTGTATAGAACTCTGTTCTAAACTATAAGAGAATGATACTGACGCCATCATTATGAGATGCTGTATTACAGATTTTTCATCAAATATGGGTGCAATCCAAGCAAATAGCAAAGAATTCGGATCAATACCGAAGTCAGCATCGACGATAAACATTACTCGCACTACCAAGTTTGAATCCATGCGAAAAAGATACGTATAAACTGCTCAATCACATTTTCATAATGGGCTCTGGGGTTTGCAGGGGCTTCATCAAGAACAAGTTACTCTATACTCAACAACTGAAATCGGTTAAGATGCTCTACAAGCATTTTGACGCTAGTAAATTGGCGTCCTATACAAAACGAGATATGCATATGACAAGTGATCGACGAAGCAAGCTCTGATTATAGTGGCGTCTGTTCTGTAGTGTACTTGAAACAAAACAGCAAGAACGAGCAGACGTATCTTTCCAGTGCAAATGTAGCGATTTGCTTGAATGACGGCACGGTGGCATTCGCGACATGGCCCAGATTCAAAGCAGAAAGATAAGAGGCTAATGCCAGAGTCAGCGTCTAAGAATACCAGGAGATGATGCTGAAGCTAGCTGACGACGTAGGGCGGCGCCGTCGGCGGGAGGCATGTTTTTGGATGCTCTTTGGGCAATTGCATTTCAAATGTAGAAGGCTCCCGGAACGGGGGACATCGAACTGCCTGTGCTCGCGGCATCGATGCTGGGAACGGAGACTATGGGGACATGGGAGTGGGAGGACGGTACAGTGGAATGTTGGGTTGCGTAAGAATGAATGAAGTTGGAGTTGGGGTCGGTGGGGGACTGTTGTTGATATTGTTTCTGTTCTTGCTGTTGAGAGGAATCCAAAAGCTGTTCGTTACGGGAGTAGATGCGGGAGGAAATGCTGTTTCGAATGCGGGAGGCGGTATTACGCCAATCGGGCATGATAGGGTAGGGATGAGAAACGGGGAAGAAGGCGACAGTGGGGCAGCGAGAAGTGACATACGCGCAGCAAGGGGGTGCTTTGTGGTTGGGAGGGGGGTTGGTGAGGGCAAGAGATGGTGGAGGTCGAGGTATAGACAGGGTTTAAAAAGGGGAGCAGCCGGGACTTTGGGGTTGGAGAGAAGGGCGACGGCAGAGAAAGTGTCTCGAGTGTGGTACGCTTCGCGCGATATGCGACGTGAGAGCGCATACAGAGGGTGGGCGCCGAAGCGACGCTTTTCTGCGCAGAACGTGTCTTCTTGTGCGCCTGTCATGGAAAGCGGGTGTTGACATCCGAATAAAAACAGAAACGTTTCTGTTGTTTCGGAGGTGGATGTATCGCCTCAAGGGTTATCTAGTAGATGAAGTTCTTCAAGTTTTGCGAACCGCTCTTGCTTGCGAAGCGCTCTTTTCCGAATGGAGCTATGCAGCATCGCCACGTGCTCCGTCTGTTGCTGCAGCGGAAGCGCTCGAACCGCCGTGCCCATCATGTACTGCAACGAATACGGACTTAAGACGCGGGGAGGACGTGACTTGTTAGAGCGCGTTTTTCACAATGCGCTCCGCTTTGGGCACGGTGCAACTTCGAGGCATCTTGGCCATTGAGCCTTCTGCGAAGAAAGGCGTCAGCGAATGCTCGTGCACGCCGTGCGGGCGGAGCTCGCCATTGAGACTCACTGCAAACGCATCGTTGTACGTCTTTGTTCCTGTGTAGGGCGACAGCATGGGCGCGGGCATCACCGCTCCCCCGCCAGATGATAGACACATTATGATTCCTTTCTTGCTGGATACCATGTGCGGTAGCACCATTTTGGTCATTCGATTCGTGGAACGAATGTTAACGAGCATCATTCGTTCAATCGAGTGTTCGTCCATGTCTATGAAATCGGTAGGCATTTCAAAACTATGCCCGCGTTGTTGATAAGAATCGTTGGTTATTTTGACACCACGAATTGCTTCAATGTGGTCCATTGCTCTTATTCGCCTGCGGCGAAATCGAATCCGTGTACCATTGTGTCAACTGAATATTTGCTTTCGCATTCTTGTGCGAGCTGTTTCATCTTGTCCACGGATCGTGCTAGAAGGCTGATTTTGACGCCTCGCGCCGCCAGACGACGACAAACTCCGCGCCAATGCCGCCGGAAGCGCCCGTCACAACCGCCCATTCGCCGCCATACGACCGGAACGAAAACTTGTACACACCGTGGTGGCATATCGTGTTCAGCAGCGCCACCACGGCGTACACCACCGTCGCTGATCCCACAGCGCTCAACACCGTCATCACCAAAAGCAATCCGTCCATATCGTCACTCGCCTTCCCTCAACGCCCGTCTCTTTCGCGCCGCGCCTCCAACTTGTGGATACCGCGGAGGCACACACATGCCATCGATCACGCACTCTGCTCTGATCGCCCAATCACCGCGCCGCATGAACCACGTTATCCATGTTGCACACACGCAATCGTTCGCACCCTTTCGCCTTGATCCCCAGCGAAAGAAAACGCCGCCTTCGTCGCTACGCGAACTGCAAAAACCGCCACCGTCGCTCCGCGTCCGTCATGGAGCCGCCCGCCGCCGCGCGATTTCTCACCGCGCAGAAGCTACTACTCGCACTCGCCGCGTCGTCTCCAGCAGTCGCCAAACCACTTCTCCCCTTCTTTCCCCTCATCCACAACTTCGTCATTCCCCCCCCCCCCCCCCCCCCCCCTCCCACGAACACTTCTTCCGCCAACTCGACGCCATAACCGTTCATCCCAACGTTTCACTACTGGCTACATACGTTCCTAACCCAACTCCTCCAGATTCAATCCCGCTATCACACCTGCTTAACGCCATTGTAAAACATGCTGTCACCTCTCCCCATGCGTTGTTTTCGCTTGTGTACCTCTTCGAACATTATACTGATCCGGGCTTACTGGGCGCTTATCAAGTTGATTCCTTTGTTGCACTCTTCTTACGAAAGGTTGCGGTCGCTTTTCATTCCATGTTATTCGAATCCCTCACCCATCGTCAATCCACCCTCACCTCCGTGTACAGACCATCACCCAACCTGCGCCTTCATGCAAAACTTCTTGCCCGTAGTCAACCGCTCCCCAATCCCGTTTTCAAACTATTTTCAGATGCCCACTATAAACCCTCCGCCCTTACAATGTTAACACATCTTGAATCTGCACGTCGTTCCGATTTCCCTCTCGCCCTTACCGATACCCATCGTCATTTCGACATGCACGCTCCTAATATCCCTCCACGTCACGCTGCACTCGCTCTCGGTATTCTTCACGCCCGCTTCTCACGTAAGGCACACGCCTCTACAGCGCTACGAGATGCGCTCCGTGCTGCGCAGACCGCTGATGACACCCACTGTCAGAAGGTTGCCATGCAGTGGCTTGTACTGTAGAACCGCTCGAGCAAGCGCATCTTTTGCTACAGCATGCCCCGATCATTTGGCTTTGACGCGACATCAGTTACTCACTTCTTCTCCACCGTCTCCCTCTGAATTGGCGACTGCGGGCAATAGTGTCGATGATCGATTGCTTGCTGCTGTGGCTTTGCTTACCCGTGCTTCACTGCCTACTGCGCTTTGCGTTTTGTGTGCTGCTCTTAAGAGCGCGCATCGCCTTCAGAACGATTTCTATGTACGCGCTGTTATCGCGGTTGCGGAAATGACTGCGCTTGATGCTGATTTACGAACTGGATTGTCTATGCTCCGCAGGCATATCTTGCGATTGAAACACCGTCATACCAATTCTACCGCCGCACCAGAGCTGTTTATGCTGGAGAGATCCCTGACCATGTTATGTTTCGAGCATACTGTACGCGTGATGCAACTGCCTGAAGCATGCATCCTTCGCGATAAGATCAGAGCATTTGCACAGTGTGCGAAAACCATTGCGCTTGCGTTCAGTGTGTAAGATGTCGAGCTGGATACAATGGAAGCCGATGTGAAATGTTTCCTTCTCGCTGAAGACTCGCGAGCAGCCGCTGATCAAGCGCTTAAACTGGCAAAGAGAGCCGCGGTATACTCGCGACCAGAGCGCGTCGTCACCAGTCTCCGATTGCGAGCGGAGGCTTTTCTCAGCGCCGAGGAAGCTGGCGGGGCACTTTCGGACGCGTTGGCAGCTGATCGTTGGCGGAGGCTATGCGTCTTGATGCGGCGCATGTTCGACGCTCGCTCACTGTTGTTGAGACGCTTCTCAGATTGGAATCACCTGCGAAACAGGTGAATGCAACTCTAACCCCTATTTTGCCTCGCGCTTTGGAAGGACTTGGTTCGTTGGTTCGCGCTCGTGCATGTCAGCTTCATGCGGAATGTCTGATAAAGGCTTGTGCAGAAACGGAAAGCGTTCCGGATAAGCAGGTTGTCAAACTGGTTCAACAAGCACTTGAGGGGTATATGAGCAATGGCGATTTTAACAGTGTGCGTGATGGACTGCATATCTTGGCAAGAGTGCATCACTGGCGAGGAGAGATTCCTTTGAGGAATCGAATGTCGTATCTGTGTAACCCACATGTCGACGGATTGGGGAGCAACAATCTTCCTGGTTTGTTACAAAATGTGACCTCAAAACCTTATAATTATATAGTTACTCCATCTCCCCTTCCCTTCCCCGCCCGCTGTTTCACACTCTGTACATATACCTTTTTCATCGTGAGAGATCAACCTTAAAATGGAAGAGTGGCGCTGATGTCATCGTGTTCGAGATTCTCATTCATTGGCAAGGCCTCGATGGTTGCTCGACAATCCTTCTGCCTTTCCATGTATGTCTCTAGAAGAGCCGCGAGACGTTCGCACAACTGTTCCACTCGTCGTTGTCATTCATCCACGGTGTCAGCGTCCTTGGTAGAGTCGATTGCAGTCGCGTTTTCGAAGCGTGTGGTCGACAACATTGCAGGCGTTAAGGATGTCTCCGGAACCTCCATGCGTATCATACTATGAGAATGGGCACACAAGAAACAAGAAACTCGCGCTGTAGTGTTGATGATCACCTTGACGGACATATGGCTCTTTTCGTTTCCATCATTTCCCAGCTCATCGTACGTATTGTTTCCCCATGCAAACACCCCGTGATCGGCATTCATGTCCATAATAAAATTGTGTATGCTTTTGACGTCAACTACAAACTGATCAACCAGAGCTTCAACCAGTTTTGCGTTTCCGCGGCCGCCACTACACCAGCCTTGTATGGCAGAAGAGTTTGAGGTCAAATGATTTGTCCTCATCTAACTTTGACACGGTTGTGGAGAGCTTGTGGCACGCGCAAAGCTGTGTCAAGCTATGACCGTAATCGAGACGAGTGTGAAGGGTGGTATGGTTGATAACCTTATAGCGTGGTACAAGCTACCCAAAAGCCGGAGCATCATAAACTGTCATGGATAATTGTGAAAAAGAGCAGACCGAGGCTACGAAGGGTAGGAGGCAAGCTTCCCTCCTACCTGGCTATGACCTATCAGATCATCAACTTCCGGGAAAGCCTGTGCACTTCTCCATCTTTAAACAAATATAAATAAAGCACTGGCCAGTCGGGTAGCTACGACCATCGCGTGATACAGAGGCCTATAGTGCAGCTGTTGATCAGTAAACTGCCGTTGAGCCGACTGTGGGTCCACGGGTTCGAGGCTTGGTTGATACTGAATAACATGATCTTTCAGATGTTGCCCCCTTTTGATATTTTTGAAATGTACGGAAGGGGTGTGGTCGTCCCAAACTTGTGGTTCATCAGCCTGTATACAAATAGGGCGTAGCCGTCACTACTCTACAACTGCAATGCCGGGATATTCCCGGCACTTTTTGTAACGTCTGGCCGTATATTCCAAAACCAGCAGCTTATGTGAGGCCAAGTGCTACAAAAAGGTATGACACTTTGACGAGCTACTTAAGCCGTTGTTACGTAAGTCATCTTAAGAATACGTTTGTATATCTTCTGTCAAGAGGACCTACTAATAAATATATGGCATTGTGCTCAGACATTGTTCGACACGAAGTACTGAAATTTTTTTTCATAACACGGGCTTTACGGTAGCTAGCGTTGGTAGACTACCGTTGGCCCCTGTACATTCGCGTGCAGCATCGTACCACGCCTCGCTGCTAACGGTGGCGCTGCGCGCAACGTATGTTCAGCGCGCGGACCAGTTGTACACGTGTTGTCACTCGCCCTTCTCTCTCTTGCGTTGCTTGCAACACACACGGCACCGATACATGACGCAGCATGCGCCGTTTGTGCCTCGATGCCAGCGGAGCTCTCGCTTTTTGTTTCGCGTCACAGGTGAGCAGTGCTGCTTCTGCCGGCGTTGTCTTCCACAGTTTCAAAGACAATTGACTTTACGTCTTCTGCGTCTCCTTCGCACCCCGTCCTTCCTCGATCTACGCGATCTTTTACTGTTTCCCGCCTCTATTCATCAGGTTCTCTGGCGCGTCGCCACCCATCCACCTCGCTTTCATCTTCAATTTTCCGGTTTCCATATGCTCCCTCTCTCTTTCTCGGATTTTTTCCCCGGTCTTGCTGGCGTGCCCCGCTCTCTCAGAGCAAATCCAGTCAGCGCCCAAGCTCCAACTCAATCTTGGCATTATAAAACCCGTTTAGAATGGCCGCCATTGATTCTTTACTGCACTCAACTCTTTGCCAAAACTTCCATTCCTGGCATAGCATGCTCTTTTCTTGTATGCTAAGACACTTTGCCCGACGAAATGGATCCTGGACATACTCACAGGTCATGTCGGGCTCGGTTTTTTGCATTGTGACGCAAGAAAGATTAGGTTTACCACCGATATGCCTTGAATAGAACTCAATGTGAAAGTTTTGTGTGCATCATAATTTTTGGATGATAGCTACAACGCGTTAAGGACATTGAAATCATCAATGTTTTTAGATACGGAGTGCTTTGTGTTGCCGATAAATCCATGCTTAGAGCAGTACGTCCACTGCGTAGTTCAACTCTGGATCATGTTTCATTGGCGAGATGTAGCGAAGAGAATCTTCAACAGTCTCACAGAAGAAAAGGCACAGATGCTGCGGATTATGGGATATGGATGGAACACAACACGGATTAAGTGTTGCAAAAAGACATCGAGGCCTCGTTGGACAGATACGAAGAAAGTGTGAGTGAATTTCAAATGCTCTATTGTATTGAATACCGCTCAGTAACATATTTAATGAGCAAGTTTGCAGAAGTTTGTCCTGAATCGTTAAAGTTCTCCAATCGCAATATGTTAAGACCGAGAGAACTAGGAACTAGGTCAGTAAGTTGGGCTAAAAGAGAGTCAGGCTGTGCTTATCTCGAGGGTTTTTCGAGATTCCTTTCATCGTTTTAGAAATGCTGTAGCCGACTGCCCCAGTCTCAACTTCTTTTGGGTGGACACCATGACTGCGTAAACTCTTTGTCCAGGTGTTCCGAAGACAAGCCGCAAAGCATCCTCTCGCATGTCGCATGAAAACAAAAGTCCACTTCGCACCACTCTTAACTCACGCATATCTTTCTGTGTGGCGCATTTCCGTGTCATTACGACGTACTCTTGTGCGTCGCTAAATAATGAGAAGCCCAAGCACCCGATTCTGTCACTACTTCGTATACATATACCGCTCCTCTGTATCTGTCATTGCCGATTGCTCCCAATATAACCCACCGTCCATCGATAACAATACATGTGCTTTGTTCAAATTTTAGATCGTCGTTTCGATCACCGTGCCCTGGACGTGATCGACATGGGTATTACTCGCAGTGTGAACAGCATCTTCGGGATAGCACTTCTTGACAAACGCTGTGAAGCCTAGATAAAGTAATGGAAGGACGTACGGTACTCCAGGAGGGATAAGCTGCTCGATGGAAAAGAAATCGCCAACGAAACGAGCCCGTACTGGGTTGTACAACTCAGAGATGCGAGTGATATTAAACTCAATTGAAACACGAGTGATTGCGCGTGGGTTTCAGAATCACACTGGATAAATACGGTCATTATTTCTGACTTTTGGCTTCAAGGAACCTCGTGTAGATGGTGTGGCATAATGAGCTGGGCCGGGTGGACCAGGTGAGCCTGGACGTTGGATGGGCGCGCCTACACTTTTCGCAGATATATTAGTTTGCCCAATTACCCTAATACAGTTTGCACCAAATGTCGTCATGAGGAGTACGCTCCATGGACTCTCGTTCTTTTCCAACTCCAAGGCCTTTGGCATCTCCCAGAACGCATTTCTCATCCCGCTGTTCATCACGCACACCCTCTGGAACGTTTTGATGCATTTCTTCTCATGACCCGAAGTGCATTGGCAACAGTACATGCTTCCTCTCTTCTTTACTCGTGATCTGTCCTACAAAGTGCAGCCGCACTTGAATTACATTGCCACCGTTGCCTCTAACTCCCTCAGTGCCATGCAAGAACCAACCCTGGTACGACTCGTCCGAAATTTCCAACAGCAGGCTTAATGTCTTGAAAACCGTCATCGCTATCACTGCCTCTTCTGTCGTGCATCAAGACTCCGGCAGCACCACCTAGCATATCTGCGGGCCCACCACCAAGACTCTTTTCACTTCGAACATGCATCCAAACACGTTCGTTTGCAATCGCACGTCGATCGGACTCCATCAAACTGATGATAACTGGTGGAATCACCAGTCACCGCGGGGTGCTTTGAAAAAGAGAAGTTTGCATCCAAGCTAGATTTCTGTAGGAGACGGGGAGAACAGGAAATCTACCGCATGATACGCCCGCGCTAAAGACGGCTCCGAAGTTGACGACGATGGGGATTTCGTGACGACGTGCGATGTTTCTGCGGCTGAAAGTTCACATTTTGCGTTTTTGTTCTTCTCCCGTCTCCTTGCCTTTCTTCCTCTAGCTCTACTGACATACTTGTACATGACTGGGTTCATGTCCTGCAATTGTAACCTTGATTTCGTTTTTGATTTCTTCCCTACCATCACTCGGATGCCTATTTATTACCATTCAAACTAAGGATTTTTAAAAAATTTCGGTGGTTTCAAAGATTCTTCTCTCAAAATTTCCACAGTATTTTTTAAATCTATATTTTGTAATAACCTATAAATTGCTTCTGCTCCTATACTTACTTGTATACCAAAAAGATTAGAAGACTGAGGATAAAGCTTCTCTTCCAAATTTCTCCATTCATAACCTGCTTATTAATGTTTGCCGATCTTCTTCGCTCGGACGAGAAATCATCTGGTCCAAACTTTGAAGGGATATCTACGTCATGATACTAACGAGAACGGAATCTCTAACATGAATGACACTGATGCACGGGCTTGTACTCGTTGTACTTTATGCTACGAAATTATTGAAGTACGGATTGGGATGTTTGGTCCTCACTCCGTACTAAACTGACGCATTCGGCGCGCAACGCATGTTACAGAGCACAATAAGTGCCCCTCCGTGTACGCTTCGCCAAGGACGCGGATGCCGCAAAGATTGTGCGTCGAAGTATGACATAGTTGGCAGTTGTGTGCGGTTGGGCCTGGCAAGGTGCATCCATTGAGAGTGCATTCATTGTTTGGAATCTTTCGGCGTTTTTTCTGGCATTTCTGCTGTGTGCGTTCTTCGACGCCTCGCACTCTACCTCCGAACTTTCTTGCTACCTTTTTCCTTCTCATGTGCCCCTTTCTTTCTCTGCTGTACACAGGGGTAATTTCATCTTCGGTCAGAACACTCGGTTTACAAACTTCATTTTTTCGATGACAGTTCCCAGCCATGGGATTCATTGGGCTGATATCTTCTTCACCAAACTCGTCATCAATGACATCTGCCTTGCGCTTGGAATCCTTCCTACAGCCTATTCCTTTTGTTTGAAACACCAGCACTATCTCACCATCACTGTCATCAGAATCTGGCATGCCAACAGTCTTTTCATTGACTGTGTCTTTATCATATTTTTGATGTTTTCAGATGCGATTTAGATGAGCGCCTCGGATTCTTCACTGTGAGCACCGGTCTATCATCTTCAATTTCTAACGCTCAATATGCTCTGCATTTCGTTTTATTATCTCAGTTGCATCTTCACTTGTCTCACACCCGATACTATGGCGTTCAAACACCTCCGCTTGTTCATTAGGCCTCTGCTGGTAACGTTTGGTGGGATGCACCCAATCTTTTGAGTCCTTCTTGTACGTCTTCTCGGTTTTGAAAACCTCTTGAACAAAAAGTTCGGCTACCCAATAGTCCTCAACCATATGCAGGAAACTGAATGCAGCGTTAAGCTTTCTACGAATCCCTTGCGTTTCTCTGTGGAAATGTGAGTCAGCCTCCTCGTAGGTGAGCTTACCTTTGTAAATCGTCCAATGGTCTTCATAGCCACCGCTGTACAGAGTTTTTCGGATTCGCAGGCGGATTCGTCGAGCTCTATCTTTCGATATAATAACGTAGGAGGAGTCGTAGGACAGGTTCTCCCATGCAGCATGTGTACGATTGAATATTTCAGCGGCAGACCGTTGACTTCCTGCTCCATTCTTGCGACGCATGATCGATGCACATGAGTAAGCCAGCTCCCCAGCGTTTTTATGGATGCGTACTTCAGTTGAAGCAGAGCCCCTTCCAACTCGGCACGACGGGTTCTAGCGTGGCTCTGCCATTCTCAGTTCATGGATTAGATGAAAAGAGGATGTGAATGGAGGAAGTGAAAGAAGTGAATCCAGAGGATCAGACTGAAGGACCTGTCTAGTACAGCGTCTTTGGTGTAGCAGAAGAGATGTGCCGAGCTGGAAGGGTGTTAAGAACGCAAAAAGGCGGACTGCTGCAGGTTTACCTTTCTTTGGAACGAAATCTTGAAGTACTTTTCGCTTGGGAAGACAGGCTATCTTTTACGATTTTCGCATTCTCGAAAGCAACAAGTGCTCATTCCTGCCAAGCCACAACGCCACCGTCGAATCTCATCGCTCCAACACGATATGTGACACGGCATCAGGCGTCTCATCTTGTTGCTCAAGAACCAATTGGTTACGCTGTTCAGATCCTAACCGCATCATGTAATGACGCTGGCAATTGTGCAGTCAACGGCGCCTTCGACACAATTTCCAAGCCAATAACCACACTTATATTGCTCTATGGATCAACATCTTCCAAGAAGAGGTCACTAACGCCGAAACGCAGTACTGTGTCATCGAACCTGCACGGGGAAGTTAAGTGGATGTTCAGAGGACCGGGGTTGTTGTTTTGCAGGACTTCTCTCCGGATATCATTAGTTCAGGGATGAATTCGATATGAATGGCTAGTAGGATTTGTTTAATACTGATTTGCTGGTATTTTAGTCCATGGCATGGTGCAATGGGAGCCAGAAGGGAGGTGCCGAGGGAGGCAAAGATGACGCCTTGAATTGTACATCTCACGCATTCGAGATGAAGAGAAGTAAATAAACTGACTGCTGCTGTGGGTTTTGCCCTACCCGGAAGAACGATGTTGACAGCACACGCTTGTCATGCGCAAGAATTAGAAGCGGTATAGTGGGCTCTTTTTGGACAGCGACGGACTGCTCATCCATACTAGTGGGGTTGCGTGCGGGATTTGAGATGTTCTGCTTGGACCTGTGACGATTTTCACACATGAATCTTGTTTCGATTCTGGATAGTTTCAATACACTGATCATTTACAATGAGAGTGCCAGTATATTGAAATCTTTTTATACTTCGTGCACGCTGACGCGCACTACAATATTAAGGAGAGCACTCTATAACGCCTTAAGGGTGTGAACAGCTGTATCACCACGCCCTAAGTTGGGAGTGCCGGACGCGTTTGGAGTAAACATAATTGGGTACAAGATCTGTACCATACATTAACACTAGAACATCTGAATCACATCTCTGTTGTGTAGAGAGCTCGTCAAAATAATACCGATGGCATATCATGAATTTATCTTTGTGCTCTTCTCTATCTTCTCAGGTATTGTCCTACCAATAATTACGTTGTACCAGTATCGTATCTCTTCAGCTCTGACAGGTGCATCAAAATTGTACCTCATTACTATACGAGATTTGTGCGCCTTTTGTCCAAACTATATCTTAATTATGCCCGATATATATATATGTATACGCTTTGCGTTAAATATTGGACCTCTATCCACAGTGTATCAAATGTATGGCGCCAAAGTATACCAAAAATATACCACACAAAATGCATCTAAGTAGTATCAAACCTCTGTCTCAGATGTCCACTGGGATCAGAGACTCTGTGACGACCTCTACATTGCTGATAAGGACAAATCCCTTACGCGTTCTCTGGCAGAGTTCGGGTTCTGGATGCCTGGATCAAGCGCGCGGATGAGACAGAACTCAAGCCCGGAAAAATGAAACTTCTTACGTCCATTGGCGGGCGCACTGGCAGGAGATACTCTCCACGCTATCCTAGAGGACCGATGCTCTGATCCCTAGTAGCTCTCTCTCAAGGTCAGGTACGAAATTCTTCCTGACCTACCCCATTCTGCGTACTCAGAACGAGGGGCGTTTCAATCTGTACGAGACGTCCCAGGAAGGTTATGATCTGACGCGATAAGCTTTCAGAAGTTAAGTCGTGCTATCCTCTTCCTGGAATTTAACGCAGTCTTTCTTGGGCACTGAAGCAAAGGATCAGGGATGGTAAGAAACGCAGGTTGGTCCATCAAAGACAAGTCCTTTAACGTTTTGCCTATTTTCACCACTTCCCCATGGCCTCCATAAAATCGCTGGCTCGTAACTCAAACTCGTACATGTGCGAGAACCCAGCTTTCGTACAATCTACCATAGATGTTAGTAGAAGGCAACTTCTGCAAAAATGTCGAGGTTCAGGGCCCATAACCTACGCAACGTGCGCAGATTAAGGAAAAGAAAAAAAACAAACAACAATAAGTAGGACAAATATTAAATGCAGACAGCCTTAGGTCGGCCAGTGTACTCGAGGGTTCACAGTCACTACCTACAAGTAACCTAGCGCGCGCGTCATCGCCGTTACAGCACGCAAAGATGGCTGTTGCGCCATTACATTCCACGTTCGTCGCCTGTCTACCTTTACACGTAATCTGCAGGTAGTTTAAAGTAGTACTATTTCAAATGCTAAAATCCATGAGAAAAAGCATATCCAGCCACAATGGTAGTAAAATGTAGCCCCAATACTCGGACCCAGCTCTAAAAAAGCATCTGCTGCCAATATGGCACTCAAAAGTCTTAGCGCAGCTCATAATCGCAACTTGCATGCAAACCTCCCATTTCAGCTCCTTATCGCCGCCCTGCACTAGGCACCCATTAGACATGGCGTTTCCACGTTTGGCACTGACCTTTGGCAGACTGCAGCACACGGTGCGTGTTCATGTGTACAATTCTATACTCTATTTACTAGAGTAGATTAACTATAGGACAGCTGTCGTAGCAGATGGCGATATTAGTCTTCCGAGCTCACGCTACCGCTTCTAAATAAAGTCCTTTGTTCTCTTGGTGGCTTCTGAGCTCCAGTTCTGGTACTGCAGACTAATTACTCCCGGACGTACTCCCAATTCGACGCCTACAATACAGACTATAGCCTGCGCATCTATAGTCAAGGTCCACCTTGCGTCCTTCACTCACAGGGTATTACCCGATCAGATCTCATCACTACCGGCCTCCTGTCGCGCGTAGTGCGCTTTGCGCTGTAGTTTCGCTCATTGGGCTACTGGCAAACCTATTATCTAAGTAGATAGCCAGCCTTTTGTCTTCACTCCGACACTTGGGCGCCGATGCGAACCCCGTTTCGTCAGCATCGCTTATGTTTTGTGATCATCGCTAGTTTTGAGAACCAGACGGTGCAGACAGCAGACGTACACGTCTGGGTCTGGCGCAGTCTCAGGGATACACTGCTCTGCTTTTGTCACCCGTTGTATGTTCGGTCGAAGCGTGGTAAACGACGCTTCGACCGACCTCGTCAGGATGCTGGTCCACATTCGGGGCTGAGAACACGTTCTCCGTCGCCCAATGACGTTCTCGGTCGGGCTGTAGGTCTTTTCCGGGTTCCACACTCTGGTTGCAAACTGTTAGATGTTATTCGCTTTGGGAGCTGTGGGTATCACCTGTTCGTCCTGTTTCCATGGGAAGCATAGAACGGAGCTCGGGATTGAAACTGCTCTTGGCCTGTTAGGCTCCTTGTGCCAGGCTCTGTTTACTGTTAGCACCGCTGATAGCAAGTGTTTTCTCTAGTAGCCCATTGTGATAGAAACAAAACCCATCCTCATTAAGGGAAACATGGACGAGAACCAACTCATAGTCGAATCTGATCCGGACCTTCACGACTGGTTTCCAGTTATTGCCGTTGCCGAACGGAGATAATCTGCCCGTGCAACCTGCTAGTACTGGCGGGACGCAAATGCAATACCTTGGAATTATACCAGTGGTGGCTTTTGTCAGATACATTCCAGGTATGCATTGGCCATCGTAGGATGCCTTTGTAGGGTTAAATCCTATGAAACGTAATCACGCCTCTGTCCTGTCTCCAGCTCGTACCGTCGTTCCATCCAAGTGCCATCCTCAACAAGTAGCTGACCTTCACTTATGCGGACGGCTCCAAAAGCATGCCAGGGGATCCTCAGGGTATCGTCACCATCTCGTAGGATTTACAACAATGGTTGCGGTGCCGGCATATCACCGCCAACGAAACTAGTGCGAATGAGTTACGATCGTTCACAAAGCGCTGGTGCGGATTGCTTACCAAGAGCAGAGCTGGCGTCTTTCGAATTTTTGGTTCCCACGGATTGCGGCTTCGATATCATCCTATTCTGAGCGCGAGGTGAAATTGGGTATGGAAAGTTGCTTCTCAACCTCAAAATCTTTGCGTCAAAGATCGTTCCCGCATTGCTGCCCGAAGCATTATGATGGAAGAGGCTCATTCTCTGTGCGGAAATCCGATATGTTAAACTGAAGTTCTGGTTTATCCTGCTCCATAACCTTATCCCTGTCGAATGGCGCAGAGTATACTGGTTGTGCTATTTTGTCCACCGCCAAAATACAGACATTGAGGGGATCGCTGCGGCTCATCGACAGTGTCGATATGTTGCACTATTATAATGGTGGCAGTTCCACAATGTGTGACTGCGTGTTCCATAAAGCCTTTTTAAATATTCATGTACCTGATTTACCGTTTCATTTCGTATCGCTGTTCAGAGCTATGGATGCCACTCTTAACGGAGTGGGCTTCCCGCACTGTGGCTTACATTCTGAACGACGTTTACGAGGAGTAGTGACTGTGGTTCATCCAATTGCGTCTGCGGGCTACTGTCCCAGACGTAGACCTCATCGTTGATTCACAATATCGTGCTAGTGCATAAGTAATGCTCTGAATACTCTTGTAATTCGCCAGCTCTGAATACTCTGAGGTCAGAAGAGAGCATAACCGTCGGCTCGGCGGTGGCGCTGGTAGTGGCAGTCTGGATCTTGTAGGAAACAGCTCTCTCACTGGCGATTTTCTATAGTTTGATCCAAACAAAAGCGCGGACGTATCAGTCAATGAAGCAAAAGAACTCCACAGAGCGCTGCGGTATGTACCGAACGAGCACCCACGTAAGTATGTGGATTCTAACGGCGATCACGCCGTATATAGCGGAGAGAAACCGATGCTTGATAATGATCAAAATGAGAAGGAGAGGTATAGATACAGAAGGTGCCGACGAGGGCATAGAAGGATGCCCGAAAGCGTCACTCCGGGTTTGAGTCTTGGAATAACAAGGGCCATGCCTTGGTTTCCTAGCTGGAGCGCATGCAGTGAAATTGAAATCATTGCAGAGTTACTCCATGCAGCCAGACGTAGCGATACCAAAACCTTGGGAGACGTCATCAGAAATGCAAATTATTCTGCACAATGTGTGAAGGATGGTCATCTCTCCAATGATGAGCACGACACGGATTTGGAAATAAGTATCCTTTTTTTAATGGCTTGGTCAGTACTGTAATATAGTTCCCAGGGTCAACATGGCTTCTGATGTAAATATTTACCTTTATGACAGGCTTTTGGAAATTGCTGTTTTTCAGTAGTATCCTCCATAACGAAACGTTTTTCTTCTTTATATTTCTTTAACACGGTTATTAACCACAACTTGGCGTTCCTCAGAGTTTCAGATACTCTTGTTCGCACGTTATGGTTGTATCGTGCTACTCTAAAAATAAAAAGGTGTGCAATGGGCCCCCACATATCTTAGTCTCGGTCACAAAGGTACAAAATGACACGATACGTCATGATAACCTACCGGGTCTGAATTGTGGCATGACTGTTAGGAATAGAAGTGCAATGATTGAAATTGCTGGACTTCGATGGCACTGATCTCACCTGACGTTCGGAGCATCCATTGGGGCTTATATAAACGTTCTAGCCTAGTCCTATCAGAGCCAATAGTCGATCAGATATCGTCCGAGTTTAACGCCATTATGCTTGGTATTCTCGTTGGACTTCATATGTTGGTGGTTTACCTGGATCGGTCGCAGAATTAGTCATTTCAAGACTTGGCGAGTTCCCCAGCGCTGATGACTTGTTATAGGACTTGTAAAGGATTAATCACAGGTACGGTCTTGATGATCTGCCATGACCCCAGGGTGCATGTGATGACTTTGAACGGATCTCTTGGGAATCTTCCATGTCCCTTTGAGCATTTCCGTACCATTTGAGTTGTTTTTCAACGTTTTAAGCAGTAGAAAAAGTGTATTTCGGAGCCAAATTTGTCCACATGGTCTGTCTGTGCTTCTCTGACATAAGTGTGTTGTCTTGCCATATTGACAGTATGTCACAAAAATTATCAACTCCGCTTTGAGGCCAAGTAGACATGTCAAATATGTAACCAATCTCTTCAGGAGACCAAGTAAAAGAAAACCAAGAACATCTGAAACGTTATAACTGATGCTGGAGCCAACCATACTCAAACAAAGATAAATAGGAAACAAAACTAGAAATGACACATTCAGGTGTGTAAAATTACCGAATCAGTTGTGTTCTTGTCACTTTGCTCGGTGCTGGTCGTCCACTGTCTTGCATAATGTGAATTCTAATGCCCTCAGAGATGGATTCTTGGTACTTGGTTGATTTCCCGAATGTTTCGGTAATGTAGTCATTGCCTGAACTATGACCAATAATAGTGGATTTAACACGTGAGACACGGAACAGTCAATTGGGGGGTGACCACAATAGCGGACATGAACGACCAAAGTGGAGTAATTTAGTTAATTTTATTTATTATTTTTATACCCATTTCTGGGATGGTTAGTACTTAGGGAGCCGACGAGTTGCCGTCGCACCAGTAAACCTTCCCCAACAAGGGACCCCAAACTGGGGAATAGGCTCTAGACCTCACCGCCTTCGCGTGTTCTCTACTCTTCTCTGGATGGAAGCACCGTCGCGAACGGAAAGTCTAACCCCCTTGCCTATCTAAACGACCCCAGTATTCGGGGTGTTACTTTAGATATCTTAGTATTCGCCTTTTATAAGGTTTATTTACTGGCATTGCCGTTAGTCGTCGTCAAGACACTCGTCAATCAGCTCGCCTTTATTTTCCCTTTACAAGGTGGCTTTCCCGCTACCCACGGCTCTAGTTCACGTGTGCCACTAACTCGGAAACCTCACCTCTCTAGAGGACGACCTCCTCCATAAAAGCCTCCTGCGGGTATCTGATTTTTGCCTCATCTTTCCTGCACAAGTCGCGAAGGGTGGCCTCAGCCATACAACCCGACATAGTCGTCCCACTTCTGGCGCAAGGCTCTACCCAAATGGGCTCACCTGTAGCGATGAAAGATCCTGAACGTCTTTCGGTGCACTACAGCTTCCGGGCATTGCAGTACAGAAGTTTTCTCAAGAGTGTGTCCAAATGCTATTGTTGCTTGTGGGCATTGCGTATGAGCTGAGTATCGTTTCTGCTGACATCTTAGTGTGAGGTAGCGTTTTGCGCTGGAGGTTTGGGTCCTGTCTGTCGGCTTTGAGCTCAGTGACTGGTGTTTGTGTTGTACCTAGACGTAAGAAGAGATCGTGCTCAAACACTCGAACGGATTGAGAGTCAAGAGACGTCTGGCAAAGGCGGCTGTGGAACTGCGCTGACGAACGTGTGAGGCATTGTCAGTGGTCACGCCAAAAGCGTTAGTGGCCGGGTATCTTGGGTAATGACCAAGTGGGATTGATACAGGAGACACCATTCAGACTGTATTGTGGACTAAATTTAGGTGGAGATCCGATTGATATAGAAACGCCTGGTTTTAATTAACGAACGGTGCCCCCCGACGTTCTTCACAAGCTATACTGCCGGTTTGAAAATTACTAAGTTGTTGGTACAGCTCAGATGCACCCATAAGGCGTCGCGGATGATCAACTGTTGTTCTCGTATGATTATTTAGCCACTAATCCTTAAATTAAGGAGAAGATGGGGTTGCGCTCAAAATATCCATGTGGTCCAGGGGGCATGGCAGAGTGGTTCCCAATATTCCACGTGTCTATATTATACTCGGTGGAGTCACTGTGCTAACTCGCCACACGAAAAGCGTCAAGTCAACATCCATTATGTACTGTGCTACTTGTCCCCGACGGGCACTATCTCACATTCTCTTCTCTTTATACTGTGCTACGTTCGCTTGGCAATGGTAAGCCTGTGGAGTGAGAAGTAGTCCATTGGTGGACTTGCGACCCTCGCACAGTTGGGTTTCACAACGTGCGTTGGATGCTGTTGGCGCGTGGCTGTCCGTACGTATTTAGAGCTTTATCTTGAGAAATAGTGCATCCAGATTGGTTGGTTTACTAAATTTAACAGGTGCGCTGGATCAGAAGGTAGGATGAGCGGACCCCCATCTGTTTGTTTGTTGTTCACCATCGGTCCCATTGAATTTCTTCAACCCGTGGGCTCTATTCACCCGCCATTATTGCACGACTTTCGGATCATTCTCGTGGTGATCGCTCGAATAGTTTGCCCCCATCACCCTCTATTACGTGTACGCAGAGGTTCATTTAAGAGGGGTGCCAAGTGACAATTTGCCTCTTCTTCCAGCCTCGTCGCTTGCTTCCATTTTCATCTCCAATCTTTCTGGATCTTCTGAGCATGCGGCAATGTTTCTGCCGGAAACCTTTTTGCCCCAGCTCTAAGCCAACTCCCGTTGTGTGATGGAAGTTACCAGTACCGCGCCAGAAGCAGAACCATTGCCACCAATGACTTTTTACGCCTTTCAACGTGGATCATATATCCCCGTACCCGGTCTACAAGTACCTGCCTCAGTCTGGCACCTTCATCGACGCACTGCATGTCATACTCATAACTTCAGTCCATACAGCTGCCAAGCGGGCTGCTCGGAACCGAAATTGGACTGACAAGGAGTCATGTGGGAATCATTCAAAGCATGCTCCTGTCCCAACCGACCAGGCTTACATCTGGATTTTCAGACGTTCTGATACAACCTTTACTCAGTGAAAAGAAGTCTTTGATCATCAATCTCCACTCTATCGTTTACTAAGACGGATGCAGGATGATCCGATTAATCCCCCGTCTGGAATTGTGAAGTTGCCCACATTACTATTGTTCAAGGAACTGTTGGACAAGTTGTACTGATTGAAGCGCGTGCATTGGAATGAGAATGCAGTTACCGAGGCCATTAAGAAGAATTGGTTGGTTTGTTACTATTCTTATCACAATGTCAAGTTCCACTGCCCGAATGCTATCGACGACTTTGTATTTTATGTACTGACTGGAACGATTTCCGTTTAAACAGGTCGGAGGGATTTGAAGTTCCCGGAGCCCTGTCGTCCATACGCGTCGTGTACTGGCTTCCACTATCGTAGACATTCTTGTGTTCAGTTCCTTCTATGATCAGGTATTCGATGTTCGTTCGCGAAGTAATATTCGCGTGTCTGCATGGGTTTTTATAGGTGAAATGCGAGAGGAGGACTTTGTTTTCATGCAATACCAATAGCCATCTCTACCAATCTGAAATGGGTCTTAACTATTACCAGTTTTTGACGCTTGCGCCTTAGCCCCATGACAGTACAGTGAGGCCCGGTGAGCCCGTCCCCAACTAACCGTATTTTCCTCCCACCGTCTCACTTTCCGCTGAGTTCATCGGGTTACAGTGAGCTCACCGCACGGGTCGGCAGTGGGGACGGAGATCTTGACCAAAAATCTTTCATAAAGGCGGCCACTCGTTCCATCTACTCGACACAAACAATATGCTATCGCCTGTCACTGAACGAAATGTCACCAACGATCCTCGTCACGTTGAAGCGTTTTTGCCCAGTCCTGAAGAACATTATCATACGGCAAACGCTGACAGTGGTCTCGAGACTCCACCTCCCGGCCAACAGCAATCCCACCAACGGTCCGAGCAGTATAAATTGCAGAGTATTACTCCAGTTCAGTTAAACTTTGACGATTACATAAGACACGATGGTGCAAAAACAAACGAAGAACATGTGACAAAATCTCTTAAACGCTTGACCAGTATGTGGAAGATTTTTCAGATACAAAGACAAGTATCGAGAACGATGATGGAGACCCAAATTTTCAATACTCGCAATCGCACAGCACATCGACTAGTAGCGCCTCTGCCAAACAGCCTGCTCAAGTTATCAAAAATGGATAAAACATTTTTGAAGAAGAGATTCTTGCTCTAAAAGAGGACTTGCGAACAACTAAAGCGATTCATAGGAGCGCCTACAATCAAGCCGCATGGAGGCGCAACGTATTGCTGTCAAAGATGTATGGTCTTCTGTTTTCAGTTATGAAATGGACTGTACCTTGGACGATAGTTTGGACTCCAGCAACAGGAATAGGTCAGGTGATTCTGAGCCAAATTGTGACAGTGCAAGGGGAGATTTAGGTGAAGATTTGAAGTATTGGACGTATTCCTCCCCTTTAATGCCTTTGAGCTTGACATTGACGATATTAAATTTGAACTTGGAAGACGGTTTGTAAAAGAAACAAACTCTGGGCTCTAAAACGTCACTTAAAAAGTTCGAGAGATGTCTGCTTCAGTCCAAACTGTTACTGAGTGCATCGTAACACGTTTAGAGGCGTTTCAGGGCTTTTTACCTGACTACGTTTTGTCAAGAATTGTGACGGACGTTAACAGGGTCTTGAAGGCTAGGCGGCAGCCTCAAACTACTTTGAGCGAGCTCAAGGGAATTATCATTCTTCATGTTCTTGCAGCATCGTACTCAATATCTGTCAGTACCATGAGGGCACCGGAAGACGAAGAAGTTTTCTTCCAGATTGGTATTGATGAGAAACGCTACTGTGCAGTTTGGTCAGCTCTTAGTTGTACAACTCAGAGAAGACAAATGGTAAAGGATTTTGGTTCTGGATGGTCTAATGTGGCCATTAGATCCATTTCGTTAGTCACAGAGCTTGAGGACGAACTAGGGGCCATCAAATGCATCGTTCTTTTGATTCCAGGTCAAACTGTATTTAGTTTGGATGACGACCATCGACGTCTGCGATCACGTGCTGTGGCTCAGCTAACGCTTACGACCCACGTGAATAACACAAAAAAGGCTTTGGGGCTGGTCAACAACGTGATCTGCTTGGCATTAAATCCCTTTTTTCTTGCTACTGACTACACTAGGGTTGGTGAAAAATCAGTCGATGTGTGGGAAAATTTGATCTGGCTCTTGCAGGGGCTGCCAACTACAGGGCCTATAAGACTTATGGTTGAGTATACTTTTGCGGCAGATCGCGGGTACAGCCACCAGCAAGCAATCAACTTTATAAATGACCAGCTTGGCGCAACAATTCTGGGAACTCACAATCCCTCTCTTGACTATCCGTTTCTTCATTGTGATGGTCCCGTACGTAAACGCCAAAAATGTATTGAAATTAGCAAGAAAGGGTGTCGCGCTATTTACTCCGCACGTCGTAAGCCAAACACAGCTTCTGGTCAACCGATTGAAGCCATTGTATATCGCGAAAGCTATAGCGGCATATTTGCATCTGTCTATCACAACAATGCATAGTTTTTCAAGGCTTCAAAATTTACTCTTGTTCCCAAACCTGGCTACGAACAAATTGGCAGTCGTGAAGACGTGAAATATTTCTCAGAGTTTTTGAGAGGAAACATAATGATCACAATGCGAATAGTGGGTTCTGCTTGTGTCGTTTCAAGGATGTACAGATGGTTTGGGCTGTGCAAGAGGTTACACGTCTTCAATCTGAGGACCCCGGGTGGTTTCTGGCTTGGGCATTTCCGTTCAAGTCTCGAGCTACAAACGGCTTTATTCGAGCTCTGGCAGAGGATTTTGACGTTAATATCTGTGCATTAGCCGATATGGTGCGCGGCAAGAAGACAGGATATGGAGGTATTCAGTTTCCAGGCCAGCAAGATGAGGTGGAAACGCGCTTAGAAATTCGAATGAAGGCTCTTTGCAATCTCCTCAACGTTTCGCTTTCTTTTAATCCGACACAGACAGACTTTGAAAGAGCAAAATCATTTTTGCTATCTGCAGGTGCATTCGCTCTCAATGCGAATACAAGGTCAGAATTGATGACGGCAATGAGCCAAAAGAGTACGACAACCTTTTGCAATCGTCGCCTGCTACCGATTTGCATTCTTATGCTACATACTATACTCTCAGGCAGGCCTTCCCAAGCCTTGTATCTCGGAATGGAGCGCTTCCGCCAGCGCAAATGATACGCCCCACGATTCTCGTTTACTGGAATCAATTAAAAGGAGGAGTCGACTAATTTAGTAGAGCGTTAACTTCACTTTGCTTTACTAATTCTTCCGAGAACCCGATCGTGAGCACAATCGGGAGACTTTTGTGTGCACAGGTGAATAATGCTTCGGTAGTTCATAGACTATCATTGGCATAGAATAGCAGTGCATTGCCAGACTCTTGAGAAGATGTGAAGAACAACAAAGGTTATCGTGAGCTACTCCACGGTGTTTCTCGTTTGGCATCTTTTGCTGCTTATACTAGACAATTGGCAAAGGAGTACAAAACATTCAAGAAAAATGAAAACTCCGGCACTGGAACATGTCAGAGCTGGAATTTCGTTCCCTCAGTAGAACATCGCACATTACAGAATGTGGATATTACGCTGCTGTTCAGAAGGGATGTTGTTCAGAAGTATCACAGACCAAATGACAAGGAGAGGCGTTTTTCGCAGCAATTGGGACACAGAAAAGTGAAAGGCAAAGATTCTTACTGTTCTCTTTGCTCTTATAGTCACAGTTAATGGAAGAAGGGCAAAGAATTCCGAAAGAAAG
This sequence comes from Gracilariopsis chorda, assembly GCA_003194525.1. Taxonomy (NCBI): domain Eukaryota; phylum Rhodophyta; class Florideophyceae; order Gracilariales; family Gracilariaceae; genus Gracilariopsis; species Gracilariopsis chorda. The sequence goes on from NBIV01000316.1 coordinate 32,052, forward strand.
GAGTTTCCCGCCAGCGGCTTTGGTGTTCCGTGTGCACACAAACATATGTTCTAAGTGCTGGGATCGAGGGCACAGCGACTCAGTGTTAGTACGAGCTACCATACCTGAAGAAAAATTGGAAGAACTTTGGCAACTTGCAAGCTAATTCCTATTGCCTGTATTTTCGTTTCACGGTTCTAACCTGGTATTTTCGTTTGAGAGGATAGTGGGAGTGGTGGCAAACGCAGTATAGTCTCCATCAGTTTGATTAAGTGTTGAATCAGAGGTCTTCTTCAGACAGGGAAACGAAACGAGATCGCGCGTTTCGCACATGAATGGAAAGCTGACATTCTCTGCCTACAAGAAATTCATTTACGGAGAGGAGACCGGAACCCCAAGATACAAGGTTGCGCAGTGGTTGGAAGATGTGACAGAGATGAAGACCTCGTAGACAAAGGAGGGCATGGCGGAGGGGTTGCGACGTATCAGAGAAATGGCCTAAGTATCGATCTCATTATCGAAAGGGCTATTCAGAAAGGAATAGAACTAGCTACGGTTCTGGTACGCTCCCCGAAAAGACCGTTGTCAATTGCAAATTTTTACGTTCCACCCCAGCTCAAGTTCAATACATGATACAAAACCTTACCTGACGAGAATATGATAGTAACTGACTGCAATCTATGCGGACCGTGGTACCTTATCAGAGCAGGAGCGTCGAATATTGAGCTTTTACAGGACATGAATGTCACTAGACGTGTCTTCCTCAACGTTGACGGAATACCTACTCACACTGACCCGAGATGTGGAACGCAAAGCGGGATTGACATCGCTGTCGTCCCCGAGAAATGGCTCCCTCTCAGTTCTTGAGAGGTTTCTGAAGAACCTTTTTCTGATCACCATCCGTGCTTGACAACTGTAGACATTGTATCTAGGTCATATGTTGAACAAAGAAGGAAGTGATGGAGTATTAAGAAAGCGGATTGGGAGCTGTTATCGAAGTGCGTTGAAGATAAGATCTGTATGATGGACAGTACCAATATTGACAACGTAGACGAACAGTATCGTTGCCGTCGTTCCGTAATAATAGAAGCAGCAGAGACTTCCATACCATTTGGGAGAAGACAACAAGACGCACCATGGTGAAATCCAGATGCAGCGGAAGCAATTAAAATCCGATCACTCCGATGGAGGGAATACACAAAACATCTGACTGAGTCAAAAAAAAGGGGTTACAACATGCTCATGATGAGGCACGAATTGTTATTGATAAGCTCAAGTGTGAGACATGGCAAGAAATAACCAGTATGCTGCGACCTAATGATGAGGATGCCAGATTGTGGAAGATCACGAAATCTATGGAAAACAGTAGATGGGACTCTTCACCACTGTGCCCTATAGACGGAGAAGGGTGGTTGGACAAGAAAAGGGCAATTTGGTTTGTCAAGTCAGAAATCAGACAAGTTCGCAATCACCAACGAGACAAGCAAGTTCAGGATGAGTACAGAAGAGTTCTTGATGGATACCACAACACGTACAAAACACCGGGGATACGTGTAGAAAGAGTGTTTCAAATACATCACCTCGAAGTAGATTTGAAGAAGATGATCCCATCCAAAGCTGGTGGGCGAGACGATATACAGATTTCGTTTCTTCAGCATTTGCTCACATTGGCAAAGAAGTGGTTGCTTGAAATGATTAACAGAATTTATGCTGAATCTAGGACTCCAGCCCGATGGCGGTTGTCTCGCCTGCTTCCTATACCCAAACCTGGAGTGTAAGGAAAGTTTCGACCCATATCTTAAACGAATGTTATTGCAAGACTAGCAGAACGGATAATTAACCAGATTTTTATGCAATGGATGGAGCCCAAGCTTCCCCTCGATCAAGCAGGTTTTAAGATGACGCGTACGACGGAGAAACAGATTATAGCATTGTGTGAACAGGTGACCCATGGATGGCAAAACAGGAGATATACTCTTGCAATCTTTTGTGATTTCTCCAAGGCATATGACTGTGTAGAACATAAAAGGTTACTAGTTAAACTAGCAAGAATAGGGTGTCCGACACAGTTATGGAGATAGCTCAAAGCATTTATTAGGGATCGCAGATGAACATGCTGATGGAACACCGCAGATACATGGCCGTATGTTGTTCCCCAGGTTCTTCCACAAGGCAGCACGCTTTGAACGGGGTTGTGGTTGGCGTACGTAGCAGACCTACCAGAGAGATTCAGACAAGAGAACGAACGCATAGCATCAGTATGTTCGCAGACGATTTTTTAGTCTCAACGACACAGAGCAAACTAGAGTACTGCTGAACCGTTCTGCAAAAAGCAGTAGAGAGATTGTAAGAGTACTGCAAGGTGAACAATATCAGAATGAGCCCAACAAAGACTTCGATAGTCCTATTCACGTACGCACAATGAAAGAAAGACACGGATAAGTACGAATTGATGGTTGCAGGAGCATTGATAACACTATCAGAATGCACAAGGTTTCTTGGAGTCTTGTTAGACTGCCGCCTTAACTTTCACCGCCACTTGAATAAGATTGCACCAAATTACAGAGCGCGCTCACGCATACTCCGAAGATGAACAGGGTTACATGGACGAGTTGGATGAAAAAGATGAAGCTGATGATGTAGACCTCAGTGCAACGCGGAGAAAGGGCCGAACTTCTCATAAACTGCTTGATGAAAAGGAACTGTACCGACTGACTCATGTACCTTGAGGATGTCGCACTACTTATCATTACTGCTAGTGTGATTCAAGGAATGAGTGCTTATCATGTACCATAGTATTCCAGAAAGAATGACGCACAGCGATAATCTTCATCCGTACAGCCGATCTGTGCGGTGAGCCCATCGAAGCCCGATGAGCCCACCAAAACCCGGTGAGCTCACCGGAAAGTGGGACGGTGGGACGAAAATACGGTGAGTTGGGGACGGGCTCACCGGGCCTCACCGAAAAAATTCAGTGAGGAGAAATCTCCACCGTACTGTCATGGTGTCAGCTAGTTAAAAACTTCCGTCCTATCGGGTTGCTAAATATCCTGCGAGGACCTAGTAGCCGTCGGCCAAATGCAGAAGGGATGCTCTGATACACTTTGGAGACTGATTGGTTATGTACAAAAAAGCTCTTGCGATGTGACTACGACAAGAATACGTTTTTGTTTATGTCGACTCATAAGAACAGCAGGCCAGCTGGTAGTCGCCGTTGCCGAAAGATCGTTGCCTTGAATGGAAAGATATTCACGTGAATGAGTAAGTTTTGATCTATCACATCAAAGCAGACGTTCAGGGCGCGGATTTTGCTACGTCCAGATATTTCTATCTGAGCGGATAGGTGTCCCAGTTGGTAAAACTATCTACTATATCTGAGACCTTGGACCAGTCTTCATCTCATTCCCAATCCATTCAGAGTGGCCCCAACATCCATGCTTCTCCGTCAACTAGTAGATGCCGGCGCACAGACGGAGCCTCTCGACATAGACCCTGGGGTTATGTCCAAGTTGGCTGTTCTCTCTATGGTCTGCGCGAACTACGGTAGGGATGCTCTTACGACAACTGAAGAGGTAACGGTTTACGCTCCTAATTCCATCCGTCGAGATCACCAGTCCGGTCAAAATTTCCGTCGTACGGTCGAGATAATGATTGACATAGTGGAGAATATTTAGGTAAGAGTCGTGCGAAGTCTGTTGGAATTTCAAAACAGGGCTGCTGCACTAATTTTCGAGACGGCCGCTGCCACATCGGGTACTCTGGCCATAGAAAATGCAGGGCTTTTGCTGAATCTACATACTGTACAAAATGTAGACCTTCCACCAATCAGTGCACAGAGTTCAGCCTCAGCTGTAAGCAGAGTTCCACCTCCACAGCTCAGCAGAAAGTAATTTATTCACACCAACCAGAACGCAGAGTTCAGCCTGTCACGACGCGAATGTAGATATGTACCCACTCATCTTGTGCCAAGTCATTCTGTAGATCCGAACATCCAATCAGCTCTGGGTCTTGCGGCTTGTACGAGCACGTGCTACAGCTTCTCAAATTTGGATTTGAAGGCGAGAAAAGCGCACGCTGGCGCCCGCTCTTGAGTTCACGATCAAAGCAAAACCATCGCTCTCCTTCCCAATGCATTGCCAATCACCGTCCCTACCAGCCGTCTTCGAAAGTGCAAAAAGCGAGCACTGGCGAAGGCTCTTGAGTGCTTGATAACAGCAAAACATCTCTCTCCTTCTCATCACGCTGCCAATCAACCTGCCCACCAGCTGTTTTCGAGAGTGGAAAACGTGCGCGCTGGTGCACGCTCTTGATTTCCCGATCACGGCAAACCATTGTTCTCCTTCCCATTGCACTTCCCATCACTCTATCCACCAGCCGTCTTCGGGAGCGCAAAAAGCGCGCGTTGACGCACGCTCTCACGTGCCCGATCACGGCAGACCATCGTTCTTCCCATTTCACTGCTCATCACTCTGCCTGCCCGCCGTCCCTTCCCGTAAGTACCTTTTGGGGTTTCATTGTCGTCGATGTAAATTCTCATCAGCCTGCTGACGTGCCGTATCTTCCGATGGGTTGCCCCTTTTTTGAAGTGCACTTAAGTTAATGTCCTAGCCTTTTTTGGGTTTAGGGGACTAGATCTTGACACCCCAATGTTGTATTTTTTGTAGCATTTCTCATTTTGGATCTCTCCTTTGTATGGGAGCCACTCTATGGTGTGTACCACAAATGATTGAAAGACATTTGTCGATTGGCCTATTGAAATCTTCTTTGGAAGTCAGAGATGACGATCCATGGTTTTCTTCAAAGATGGTACTCTGTGAAGATATCTGAGACCTACGGTGATGCCGCTGCTCTGAAATTCGATGGCGTTTCTTCTTCACTACTTCCATACATCCTCTTTTGCGCTTTTCGCTGCAAGTGACACCCATGTTTGGAATGTTTAATTATATGAACAAGGTCATCATTACCTGTTTTCTGCCCTGACAAGATCTCTTTGAACTCTGAGCTCAGTTGAACATGGTTAGCAGGATTAATCGGGGCTCGGCCTTTAGCAAGAGCTTGCATAGAAGTTTCTAACACCATCTTAATGCTGCGAAGTGCAATTAGTCCGAGATCTGTTGTTAAGCGATGCACTATATCAAACATCGCCCGTCCGTCAGACCAAGATAAATAAGTCGTTACCTCTTCATCGATCTTCGAACTAATGTTGTTCCAGAATTTATCCTCATCCACCGTTTTGGGTGCCTTTCTTTTGGAATCTGGTGCTCTGGCCTACGCATGTTCTTTTCTGATCGTCCACTTCATACTTGATAGATGTATCTTTGTGCGTTCGGCGTCGTTTAATTTCCAGTAGGAGTCAAAAAGAGCCTCCAATAGCACTCGACTGCCAAGAGCATTCTTTAACTGCGGTTTGCGGTATAGCAGCTCTGGGTACGTGATTGCACATCTAACTGTGTCGAAATGGAAATCTGGCCACTGTGTGTTTATCACAGGTGCATGGTGCCACAAGGGCTTCAGGGGTATTGTTATTCCGACTGCCCAAGTTCATGAGAAACACTTGGTAGACTGGTTCTATGACTACGTCTGTTTCCGAAGTATGGTGGCCTGGTTGTAAGACGGAGAAAACCAATACTGTTTGTAGAACACGTTCATCATCAAATCTGGTATCAGCCTATCTTGCACTTGTCAATGGTTCAATGCTTACGTCGAAGACGACTAATTTCTACTTGGAATGACGCTTAGATCTACGACTTTTTGCAAAGAATAAGAAGTGTACTCGTTGATGAGCGTATGGAGCACTGCTTGCGGTATGGAGAGCTGCCAGGTTGTGATCTTCCGGTTTGTGAGGCTCAGAGGCTTAAAATTTTTGGATCTAGAATCAAAACGATTATTACGGCTCCTGTTGGTTAATCGAAGCATCTCGCTGGATATCTTCCACAATGGTACTTTGCGTTGCAATATAGTTCTGAAGTACGTCGGTGTTCTCGTTATGCTAGTTTGGCATTCAAAAGACAAAGAATTAAAATGAACGAATAACGACTCTTCAAACCCAATTTTGAATGAATCAAATTTCTCAAAATAATTCCATACATAGCACAGAGCTAATTTGCTTAGGACAAAAGACTAGCAGTATACTAGACATTTCCCAGTTTCTTTGGAGGTAAAACTAGCGCCAAACTCCACTAATACCTACCCTCTCAGGTGCACGTGGAATCCAAATCCTACTGGTCCTGAGCGAGTGCCCCTGCAAATAGCAAAATAGAATAGATAGAATAGATAGAATTGATACATAGCGTTTACATAACCAAATAGCTTTGGCTTTCTAGCACCCGTTGCCCGACCTGCTCCCTGCATCGCATGCTCTACCCCACGCCCTACGAAAAGACGCTCTGCATCGCGTGCACCACCTCTACGTGTGCCATAATATTAGGCTCCCCGATATCCCACTCTGCCACCACCCTCCCTTCCCTGTTTCCAAGCATCCCGTTCTCCGTTCTCCTTCCCCCGCCATGATACCCTGTTGCCATCCCGGTTGCACCTTCTATGGCCGCACCGCGTTATCTCTCCAGAGTCACCAACGCAGGTGCCCTCATCGACTCACCTCCGACAAACTCCCTTCCTCCTCCGCCAACGCTCCCGTCCACTTCCTTCCAAGGACCAAGCGACGAAAATCCGTTCCAAACCACTCCACCATTCCTCCTCCCACTCCCTCACACCGCCCCTCCGACAACGTCCCCCTCGCCGAAGATGAACCCTATCACATCCAAGAGGCCTCCCTTTCCCTCCAAACACAAGACGCACACCACATGGCAAGTCAAACCCTCTGTTCAGTCTCCTTCTCAAACCCACCTCCCCATACCTCGTCCCAATACCCCTTCTCTCTCCTCAACAACCCCCATCTCGAGCAACACGCCTTCTGCATCTCCTCCATCGCTTTCTCTTTCAGCACACGCAAAGCCGACGAACTCATCTCCCTTCTCAACCACCCGGACTTCTCCAAGTCAGCCTTCCAGAAATCCATCTCCTCCGCAAAGCAGTGCCTCGAACTCCAAGACCACCTCCTCAAAGAACTCATCAGCTCCACCGGCTTCCTCCCTCTCACACTCACCGACGAGCACAACTCCTTCTCCGCAACCCTCTTCCAAAAACGCGCCACAGACGTCGTGAAGCAACAACTCACTCTCGCACACTTCAACAACACCTTCTTACAACCCGTCTCCCAGTCTTCCCCTTCTTTCTCTTCCACCCTCGCCTTCGCCCATCCTATGGCTGCAGCCTTTGGAAACAAAGTCGTTCCTGCCTTCAAACAACAAGCCATCATGCAGTGCCACAGCAATGACATCGTCTGGCACAACCCCGAAACAACCGGTATGGAATCTTTCGTCGGTCTCGTCCAGTTATATTCCGATTAGTCCGCCACCTCACTCAAGAGCTCCTCCATCAACTCATATCCCCTTCACATCACCCTTCTCAACTTCTCAGACGCATTCCGCCGAAAGTGTATCTCCGAAAACCTCACCCTCCTCTGATATCTCCCAACCTACTTCTCCCCCTCTTCCTCGCCCGACCACGCAAACTTCATCCCACATTGGCCCTCCAACATCCAACGTGAAACAAGTATGAGCCTCATTCAGTGCGCCATCTCTGCAATCCTCAACCCACTCCTCTCTTCCGCCCTCCTCGGTTTCTCATTCCGTGACGCCCACGGTGTACTCTGCCACTGCCACTCCATCCTCTCCAGCTACTGCGCAGACATCCCAGAGGCAAAAGACATCCTCGCCATCTCGCACGGAACACGACCACAGTATCCCTGCCCCAGATGTACCGTCCCCCGCGAACACCTCTCCCTCAACACAAACCCCATCCACTTCCGCACACAATCCCAGACTCGAAACAAACGCAGAGAACACGCCGCTCTCCTCCGCCAGTCCGACGAGTACCAGCCCGCCCGCAAGCCAAAAGTCGCTCGCACCAAAAAGGAACAAGCAACCAGAGCCCTCCAGTCCCTCTCCCTCGCAAAGTATCCCTCTCTCTTCGAATCTTACGCCATTTTCAACATCACTCCCCTTCTCTCCTCTTACAACATCTACGTCTTCGAACCCCTTCACAACCTCCACCTCGGCGTCTCAAAGCTCATCAAAACCACCGCCATCGAACAAATCCGCTCCGAATCACTCTTCACCACAGTCGGCCCCAACAACACCAAACGTTCCTTCCATTGCATCTGCACCTCCATCCTCAAAGACTCCAACTCCATCCTCGCCGCTAAGTGGGGACACCCAATACTACCAATCATAATCAGACATAACACAATAAGGGTTGCACACACTGATTACAGCTAAGTACAACCATGCATAACATCATAACAACACATTACAACAACGCACACCAAGTGAACCAAGCAGCCAACAATGCGCAACAAGTGAACCAGACATGCCAACAATGTGCCAGCATGTGACAGCACTGTGTAAACACCTACTTGCATCATCATCACTATGACAAAGCACAAATTCACATGCCACCGCATCCATGTACATACCCTAGGAGTGTTGCGTGCATGGCACGTGCTTACTTGCACAACTGAACATATGCAAAACCTGCATGTCCCTGTAAACCAGATGTAGCCACACATATTCCTAAGTACCATGCCCATTCACCTTATGTGAAGTGGCCAGTTCCGTGCCCATGACCCACACGATGCACAACACTTAACCATTACATTGCATATGAGTATATGCAGCAGCCAATCATATGCCCGTTTCACGGGGGGTTTGAGAACACACGCATTTGTGCTTTTGCAGAGCAGCTCTCAAAAACAGCCCTCCGTTATATGAAACATTGTTTCCAAATGCTGCACCATGATGTCCGAGGACTACCAGGCATTCGACCATGTGCTAACATCAACACACTACAAACCCATTGTTCAAGGTGAGACGAACTTCACTTAAGCGAAAGAAGGATTCAATGCTCTTGTCCGCCAAGCATCCTACGGACACCAAATTGTATTCCAGTTCTGGAACGAACAGGACATCAGTCAATCGTAGGTTTGCGTACTCAGATCGCAATACCGTGTGACCCCGCTGCGTTGCAAATACTTCAGTGTTGTCGGCAAGCATGATGGTTCGAGTTTCTACGTTGTGCAAAGACTCGGGAATAAACGCAGACAACAAATGAAAAAAGTGCGATGTAGCACCACTATCGGCATAGGTGTCCATATCGCAACTATCGGGAGGTACGATGGAAGACTTTTCCAGTGCCATAACACATACTTCAATCTTTGATGAACTACCAGCCGGCTTATTGCACGACTTGGGTGCCCCAGATTTGCTCTTCAATTTGATGTTAAGCTTATCCAGGATGCTTTTTGGTAAGTGATTATCTGGGTTATCGGGATTCACATCGCATCTGTCCTTTGTGTGACCATCACGATCCCAGAATTCACAGTGATAAGTCCGGTTAGTGGAAACCACGTATGCTCTACCAGCTGTACTTGGCCGATCATCATAGTCACTTCCATCCCTGATGTGAGTGTGACTAGAGTTTTGGGACACACGTGAACCACCAGAACCTTTGCTTCTGTTCTTCTTTCGACTTCTCGTACGTCCAGAACTAGAAGAACTGACCAGACGAGCATTGTACTCATCGATCAAAGTGGTGGCCACGTAGTCCCAAGTGAGTTCCGATATGTCCTTGGTACGTATTACAGCAGCCGTGGACTCCACCGAACTGTTCGGATCAATGGAAGCAAGAAGCACAGGTGCCCTGTGAGACTCCGGTATAGCAGCCTCCTTGCCCATACGGTCTAACTGAGCGAACATTGCCGTGTATTGATCCACATAGCTGGACATGTCCTCACCGCTGTACGACATTCGGAACAATCGTGTCTGCACTGCCATTCTAGATACAGTCCTATTGGATGCATAACGTCCATCCAAGAGTTGCAAAATACGTGCAGGATCATCATCCACGTCCATGACTACGCGTAATGGAGCATCACCAAGAGCACAGATGATGATACCACAAGCCTTTTCTCGTTTTGCAATGATACGGGGAGTTGCTATTTCAGTGCCACTACCTGCCGTAGTTGTGTCATGCGTTGGAGTATCTGTGGTAGATTGAACCCCAGAGGGATTCGCGACATTCCAAACACCATTAATACGGCATGCAGCACGAAGACGGTGACGCCACAGCATATAATCATCACCACGCTTACCATGGAAACGAGGAATTTTCATTCCAGAGGTGGATTCCGTTTCAACTTCGGAGTCCGACATGGTTCCTACGGGGCTAGAACCAAAGAAAAGCAACAAAAACAACTATGTGGATGCCAATTGTAGTGATATCCACACAATGTAGTGAAGCCGAAGAAGGGATTTCAAGTCTTCTGTTACACAAAGAACCACAAAAACTGGAGCGGAGAAGAATCTCAAACACTCAACAGCGAAAACGTCAGCGGAGACCATGTAACCAAGTCTACTACGCTTGTGGACGTTGTAAGTTGCAAGGAAGTTGAGGGGATGGAAGGGAAGTTCGCCAGCTCTAGCTTGGATTTACTTGGAGGTCCTTCAGGCACATCTTATATACCACTCTAAACTCGAATTGCGCAGGAACACCAACTACAAGTAAAACCTAAACCACTAAGCAGGGATACTCAATACTAGCAATCATCATCTAACATGACATAGCCAGCTCAGCACAACCTCATTACATCAACGCACACCAACGCACCAACGTTACGTAATAGTTACGTGCATACACATGACCATGACAAGGCACAAATTCACGACTCCAACACACGCCAGCACATGCCAACACATCACGGTAAGTCAACACGTCACGGTAAGTCGGCACGTAACCTGTGGTGTTAGTGCCATGTCATCAAGTGGCAATGCATCAAGTGGCAATGCACACAACACCCACGTCATCAATATACCCGTGCATGTGTAAACCTGTTGACAGTGCATGCGCACCTTACCATTGTACCAACCACTGCTGTACCACTTGTACCAGCTGTCAACCACTTCACCAGTATCCCCTGCACACAACGTACACTGTGACCACTGTAGTAGCTGGACACGTGGGTGTGCCCAACCGATCCAGTTATGCCATACCACTTGTACGCACCACGTTGCATATGTACATTTGCAGTAGCCAATCAGAAGCCAGTTTCACGTTGGGTTCGCGCACACGCACATATGCGCTTTTGCAGAGGTACCCTCCAAAACAGCCCATGCTCCCCGGAACATTTGGTTTTCAGTGACAGCACAGGTACTACTGCCAAAAGGCACATTGTTGGCATGTCTGGTTCACTTGTTGCGCATTGTTGGCTGCTTGGTTCACTTGGTGTGCGTTGTTGTAATGTGGTGTTATGATGTTATGCATGGTTGTACTTAGCTGTAATCAGTGTGTGCAACCCTTATTGTGTTATGTTTGATTATGATTGGTGGTATTGGGTGTCCCCACTTATTGGTGAAGGGTTTTCTTGTGGTGGAAGTGCGAAGTAGATGTGCTATATAAGACTCCGAAGTCGCAGTACCAAATAAACTCGCCCCCAAGCCTGGCAACCTTTACTCTTTATTTTCTTTCTTTCTTTCCTTTTCATTTCTGCCGAAGCCCAACATCATCAACATCATTTCATATCAAGAAGTTGATGTAAGGTATCATGAGTTAGTGCTAGCGTGGCTATGTTATGTTACATGATGATTGGTAGTATTGAGTGTCCCCAGCTACTGGTTTAGGTTTCAGTTGAAGTCGAAGTTGCGACTAAGATGAAGTTAGAGTTCTATATAAGTTGTTATTGTAGAACCTCCAAGTAAATCGGAGCCAGAGCTGGCAAACTTCCTTGGCATTCCCCTACCTTTCCTTTCCCTTCCCCTTCAAGTACTACCAATCCGCTATCAGTCCACAGCTGCACCTCTCGAACAGCTCTTTTGTCTATTCTGATAGCGATTCTAAGCATCGAGTCCCTCACTGTCCTTCATTTCCGTGCATTATTTGTTCCAATTTTGGTTACTGAACTTCTTCTGGAACCATGCCAGACTCCGTAGTTGAGTCATAATCCACTTCTGGTGTGAAGATCCCGCGCTTCCACGGTAAGCGGAGCGAAGATTATACCATCTGGCGACACCGTCTACGTCCCGCTTGTCGATTTAAAGGTGTCTGGAATGTTGTGATGTCAAGTTAGGAGGAGTCATCCAGTGCTATAATGACACAAGCGTTTGGTTCTACTGCTACCCAGACCCCCTCCCGTATAGTTGCAAAGCGCGAAAAGGCATGTGCAATCATCATTTGTGCACTTGGCGATGCCCCACTGCGTGTAGTTATGGATGTAGATGATGACCTCGGTCGCATGCTTCAGCTACTGTTTGCACGATATGCATCAAACAGGACAGTGTCTCGTATAGCAGTGCAAACGCAGCTGTTCAGAATGTCGTATAACGGCCAAAACATGTCCAAGTATGTGGACCAGTTTGCCTCTCTGTTCTCGCAGCTGGACCGCATGGGCAAGGATGCCGCTATACCAGAATCTTACAAGGCACCCATGCTTCTGGCATCTATTGACCCCAGCTGCTCATTGGAGTCAACTGCAGCAGCACTTAGGACCCAGGAGATTTCGAACTCACACGGGACTACGTGGCGACAACTCTGATTGATGAATACAATGCCCACGAAATGGGTTCAGTCAGGTCTGGTAGAGGTCGCAGTCGCAAGAACAACAGGAACAGGGGTGGTGCCCGTATAATTGGACACAGCAAATCATCAAATGCTAACGAAAATGATGGTAATGCATCACATTCAACAACAGTTAATGACCCCACTGGTCGTGCATGTGCTGCTGGAAGCAGAAACGGGTACCATTGCACTTTCTGTGAGCGCGATGGACACACTCAAGACCGCTGTCACATGAATCCAGATAACCCTGACAACCACTTGCCACAAGCGATCATGGATCAGCTGAAGCTCAACTCAGTCGAAAAGCCCAAGCGCTCCGGAAAGTCATCACGGAAGGCGTCCAAGGTTGAGATTGCTGGATTTGCAAGTGAGAAGTCATCAGTGGTACCGCCGGTTTTTGATTGCATGGACACATTTGCAGACAGTGGTGCTACCTCTCATTTCTTCTTTTCTGTATCTGATTTTGTTCCAAACACACTAATTGACATGCCAGATAAGACAATTGAACTAGCGGACAACACCACTGGCACTGCCACCCAAGAAGAAGATGTCATACTACCCTTCTTTGATGTGAACCTCAGGTTGTCGGAAGTACTGCTTGCTCCGAATCTTGGATACAACTTAGTGTCTGTGGGTTGTTTAGCTGATAAAGGTATCCAATCACTGTTCTGTGATAAGGAGGTACGCCTACAACATGAAGATGGGTTTGAGGTTGGACATGGGTCTCGTCATCATCGCTCCGGTTTTTGCACCTTGCCCAACCCAATCGCCCATACGTACATATCCAAGATGCTTTCTGCACCGGACGACCGCACAAGTTCATTGTGGCATCGGCGACTGGCACATATGAATGAGGATGACCTACAACAGGTTCACGGCCATGTCGATGGAGTCCCGAAGATCAATTGCATGGAGGAGCTATGTGGGTCATGTCGCCTTGGCAAGGCACATAAGCTGCCATTTCTGGGCAAGTTTACACGGGCCAAGCACGTTGGGGACATTGTGCACTCAGACATTATGGGTCCGTTAGTGCCATCATTCCCAGACCAATTCCGCTTTGCGTCTGTATTTGTGGATGATCACTCGCGATACGCAGTACTTGGGTTCATGTTGCAAAGGTGTGAGATCGGTGAAGTGTTCCTGGGTGTGAGGCAAAAGCTCAAACAGCTCGGAGAAGAGCATGTGCTTATTCGAAAACTGCACTCTGACAATGCAGAATGGTACATTGCCTTGCAAGAGAATCCCAAGAATGGTCTCCAGGAGGTATCTTTTTCTCCACTGTATACCCCAAAACATAATTCTATTGCAGACCGCATCAATCGCACTATGGTTCAAGCTGCCCGAGCTTTGCTCATTCAAGCCAATCTTACAGAAGGTTTGTGGTCGTATGCACTAAAACATGTGATTTATGTTCGCAATAGAGTGCTGCACTCCACGACTGGCGTGACTCCGTATGTCCTACTGACTGAAACTAGGCCTCCTTTGACGTATATCAAAGCATTAGGATGTGCCGCATACGTATTAAAAATGAATCCGGGCACCATGTTCGGGTCTCGTGCTCTTGAGGGAATGTACCTGCAGACTCTTGAGTATGGTGTTTACGAGGTTCTAGTTAGTGATGACGACCATATTACTCGAGTAGTACGGTCACGTCATGTCACCTTTGATGAGTCTAGGTTCCCTTGTGCATCCTATCTTAGCAACTATAAGGATGAGGAGAGTACATCAGATTATGCTTGTAGTTCTGAGGATGACATGGATGCCATCAGCTCGGATGAGTTCTCTGTTGACGATGTTAAGGACGTCATGTAAACCTCAGAAAATGGTACCATAAACCACCCTGAGGCAGCTACAGACATGATGATTGACCCTGCAACATCAAACATTGATGATGCCGAGCACAGTTCTAGTGATGAAGAGGTGTCAACTGACGATGAAGGTGACATTGAAGGGGTAAATTATGACTCTGAGTAACAGTCACGCTATTCTCGTCGCACCAGGCGTGCACCACAACGCTGGTGGCATATGGCCGGCACGGCCAAATCTGAGGTTGAGGTTACCACGATTGATGATCCCTCACTCAAAGAAGCACTGTCTGCAACCCCAACTGAAAGAGAGAAATGGCGGCATGCTATTGATGACGAGCTGACATCATTAGGAGACAAGGCTACATGGGTTGTGGATGACTCACCAAAGTCCCAGCCCCTACCAACGCATGTCATACTGAAGCTGAAACTTGATGCAGACGACTCCGTTGACCGATTTCGAGCTCCAATAGTGGCTGTACACAACAACCAGACATATGGTGAGGACTACTTAGCGACGTATGCACCAGTTGTTTCGTTCAATTTGGTTCGCATGTTCTTGTACCTGATGTTGTGCTTCAGATGTTTGTTGCCCATGTTGACATAAAGACAGCATTCCTTAATGGTGATCTCAAGGAAGACGCGTGGGTGATGTCACCGCGTTACATTCCGGGTCTTAAATCACAATGCTACAAACTGCTAAAAGCTATAAACGGGCTTAACCAGGCCCATCTGGCATGGCATACGAAGTCCAGCACAGACATTAAAGGCATAGGTTTTGAAGAATTACCCAATGCACCATGTGTTTTCAGGCGCAAGTTACCTGCTGACACTTATGCATACATCCTGGTATACGTGGATGACCTTCTCATACTTACGCCTAGTGCCGAACAACGTTCTCAGATATTGGAGGAGCTCAAATTGTTGTATGACCTACGCGTTGAAACTCGTGTCAGAATGTATCTTGGTGTTGAGTTAAGCTGGAATATGAACTCCAATGGCCAAATGCTAGGTGTGAAACTTGCACAGCCGTTGTAGGTCAGGGGCATGTTACGGCAGTTTGGACTTGAGTATAGCAAGCCTTCACGGAGCCAAATGGTGGAATCCTTTTTTTTTCTCACTTGATGTGGAGGAGGATAAGTCACCGTATGAAGTCCAGTTGTATTAGCAGATGATCCGGTCTCTGCTGTACCTGGCATTACGCACCCGTTTGGACATATTGGGACCTGTACTTATCTTAGCACGCTTCCAGAAAGCACCAACTCGATATTATCATCGAGCGGTGAAGCGCGTTCTGAGGTATTTACGTGGCACTACTCACCATGGACTTGTGTACCACTCTGGGAACCTCCTGCTGAATGGTTATGTCGACTCTGATTACGCAGGTGATATCACTGATCGCAAGTCCTTGTCTGGCTTCATGGTCAAATTTGGGTCATGTGTTTGTTTGTATGGTGCTCGTAAGCAGGCGTCGGTGGCATTGTCTACAGGCGAGTCTGAGTACTACGCATTACTGATGGCAAGTCAAGAGCTAATGTGGATATCTTGAGCGTTGCAAGTTGAAAGGAAGTTGAGGGGATGGAAGGGAAGTTCGCCAGCTATAGCTTGGATTTACTTGGAGGTCCTTCAGACACATCTTATATACCACTCTAAACTCGAATTGGGCGGGAACACCAACTACAAGTAAAACCTAAACCACTAAGCAGGGACAGTCAATACTACCAATCATCATCTAACATGGCATAGCCAGCTCAGCACAACCTCATTACATCAACGCACACCAACGCACCAACGTTCCGTAATAGTTACGTGCATACACATGACCATGACAAGGCACAAATTCACGACTCCAACACACGCCAGCACATGCCAACACATCGCGGTAAGTCAACACGTCACGGTAAGTCGGCACGTAACCTGTGGTGTTAGTGCCATGTCATCATGTGGCAAAGCACACAACACCCACGTCATCAATATACCCGTGCATGTGTAAACATGTTGACAGTGCATGCGCACCTTACCATTGTACCAACCACTGCTGTACCACTTGTACCAGGTGTCAACCACTTCATCAGTATCCCCTGCACACAACGTACACTGTGACCACTGTAGTAGCTGGACACGTGGGTGTGTCCAACCGATCCAGTTATGCCATACCACTTGTACGCACCACGTTGCATATGTACATTTGCAGTAGCCAATCAGAAGCCAGTTTCACGTTGGGTTCGCGCACACGCGCATATGCGCTTTTGCAGAGGTACCCTCTAAAACAGCCCATGCTCCCCGGAACATTTGGTTTTCAGTGACAGCACAGGTACTACTGCCAACACCCCCCCTCTGCCACTGACTTCAAAGGTCTAAGGGGAGCAAGCCACAGTCACTGCGGAACCTTGCCAGCTTAACTCGACCGAGCGCTTTCGTCAGCATATCGGCAACCATGTCTTCCGTGGAACAGTACTGCAACTGGACGGCTTTGTCGCGTAGAGCCTCTCTGGTGAAGTGAAAGCGAATATCAATGTGCTTAGTACGCTTGTTCACAACTCCATTTCGAGCAAGGTCGATGCAACCTTGGTTGTCCACGTACACAGTTGTGGGCTCAACCATTAGCGTCACTGACTCATCCACGTGTAGTCCACTTGCGTTGCCAATGCCACTCCACAGTCGTCTCAGCCAGATCGCTTCCTTCGTCCCACTGCACAGACTCACATACTCAGCCTCAGCGCTAGACAATGCAACTACTTCCTGTTGGCGCGAGCTCCAAGACACAGGAGCACCGCACATCATGAACACATACCCACTGGTGGACTTGCGGTTGGATGTATCACCTGCCCAGTCAGAGTCTACGTATCCATACAGCTGAGTATCAGTCGTGGTGCCATAAGTAAGTCCGAGGAGCGAGTGCCATTGAGGTAACGCAGAACACGCTTGACCGCTTTCCAATGAGTCTCTCCAGGTTTCTCGACATACTTGGCTAGCTTGGACACTGCAAACGAGATGTCCGGTCGAGTGCCAACAGAGAGATACATCAGACAACCGATCACCTGGCGATACGGGATGTTCGTCAGAGGCTCTTCTACCTTAGTGAGGTCAGCACCGGAGTCCATGGGAGTGTCCATTGGTTTGCACTGCAACATGCCAAAACGTTCTAAGACCTTACGCGTGTATGCAGACTGTGTCAGGTACAGCTGTCTTTTGGATCGATCACGATGGATCTCGAACCCAAGTACCATGCGCGCTTCACTGAGATCCTTCATCTGAAAACGTTTTGACAGTTCACGCTTTACGCGATTCATTGTCTCCATACTTGGACTCGCAATGAGCAAGTCGTCCACATAAAGAGCAATGATCACAAGCGCTCCCAGTACCTCTCCGGTGTAAACGCACTCGTCTGCGACGTTTGGCTTCAGACCCATCCAACCAACGAGGAACAAGTACATCTTTGCAAACCACTGCCTTGATGCCTGTCGTAGCCCATAGATGGCTTTCTTGAGAAGGCATACCAAGTCCTCGTTCCCAGGTCTGATGAATCCGTCCGGCTGCTCCATGTACACAGTCTCTTCCAGGTCGCCATTCAAGAATGCAGTCTTCACATCCATCTGGTGCAGATGATAGTTCTGCACTGCTACAATGGACAGAATCATTCTAATGGATGTGAATTTGACCACTGGTGCATACGTCTCGGAGAAGTCTACACCTTCGATCTGCAGAAACCCTCGAGCCACCACACGAGCCTTGTACCTCACTGTCGGTTCATCGTTGTCGCCAGCCTCATATTTTTGCACAAATACCCACTTGGATGATATCACGTTGCTGTCAGCTGGCCTTGGCACTAACTCCCATGTGTCATGCTCCATCAGAGACTCGTACTCACTGTTCATGGCCTTGGTCCACGCTTTTGAATCAGGACGTGACACCGCATCCGAGTATGAGGATGGGACGTCATCACTGGCAGTGAGTAGGGCAGTGCCGCGCCACCACGAGGTAGGCGCTCTACGCTCACGAGTGGATCTCCGAAGTGGTGGTGGATCTGGTACGTCTGGCTCAACTTCTGTCTCAGCTGTGGGCTCATCGTGGCCACTGCCTGAAGCTTCTTCTGGTGGAGTATCTGGTGCAGCGGGTTCAACTTGGCCATCGGTGGGTGTAGTAGAGGTGGAGGTGATGTTTGATTTCGGCTTGTCCGAGATGTCGATCTCAGCATAGTCGTCATCATCAACGTGGTCAGTACCTTGATCTGAACCACTACATTCGTCAAACCTCACATCTCTCGACACAACCACCTTCTTCTTTTGCGCATCCCACAGTTTATAACCGTTCGATCCAGATGTGTACCCAATAAAGATCGCCTCCACGGCACGTTGCTCCAGCTTCTTCAGCTTGTGGTCCACCACTTTGTACCAGCACCGGCTACCGAACACACGCAGATTGCTCAAGTCAGGTTCATATCCACTCCACATCTCGAGTGGTGTCACGTCACTCGGAAGGGCCTTGCAGGTGACTCGATTGCGCACATACACTGCAACGTTCAATGCTTCAGCCCAGAAGCTCTTTGGCAGTTTCTTGTGATGCAGCATCGATCTCACCAAGTCCATGAGTGTTCGGTTGAACCGTTCGGCCAGACCATTCTGATGTGGATTGTAAGGCACCGTTCGCTGATGTTCAATACCGTGACGTTCAAGCTCTTGTGAAAACTTCTTTGACACATATTCACCAGCATTGTCTGTGCGTAACGCATGTAGCACAGACTCACGTGCAGTAATGGTTTTCACATGTCGGTCACTCTGATTTTGAACCATCTTGAGCCACTTCAGGAACACGTGGAACACCTCATCCTTGGTCTTGAGCATGTACAAGAAGCAAAAACGGGAGTGATCATCGATGAATGTGACGAAGTAGTGTGAACCTCCCAAGGAACCTACTTGGATTGGACCACAAATGTCCGAATGCACTAGGTCCAATGGGTGCAAAGCCCGTTCCCCCCCTTGCTTGGGAGTTGGAGCACGTGTAGATTTTCCCACTACACAAGAGTCACACACATCCATCGATTGATTCAAGTCCACATTCAGCCCTGACACAACACCGTTACGAGCCATATGTTTGATACCATCCACATTCACATGAGCCATTCGAGCATGCCATAGTGACAGGTCAGTCACAAGTGCGTTGTCCATGTCTTCTGGTACTTCAATCGCGGTACATAGGTAGTACAGTCCTTTGATGCGACGGCCCTGGGCGATCATGGTGTTGCCTTTGTATACACATACTTTGGTTTTGTCAAACACCACTCGCGCACCCAGGTCACACATCGCAGATACTGACAGCAGATGATACCTTAAATTCGGTACGTGCACTACTTCACCCAACTGGCACTTGCTCTTACGCCCTTCAACAGCGAGATCGAGGTGGACACTGCCATGACCAAGAGACTCCAGCTTCGAGTCATTGCCGATACTCACACCGGCAGACTCTCTTTTGCTATAACTGTCAAACATGGACTCGTCATACGTCATATGGGCGGTGGCACCAGAGTCAATGATCCAGTCACTGATACTTTCTTCCACAGAACCTGTCGCAATGAGACAAACAAAGTCAGAGTCACTGTCACATCCTCGTTTCTCGTTGCCGAGATCGGTCTGCACAGCTGGGTTTGCGGCAGCACTCTGCTCTTTGCTAGCTTCGTCACGTTGTCTCTTGAAACAGTTTCTCTGGATATGCCCCTTCTTACCACAGTAGTAGCACACCATGGACTTCTTTCGTGACTGCGCACCGACCAAAGCCGTGTCACTTCCGGACTCCTCCTTGGCACGATCGTTCATTCGCTGTTCCTCTTGCAGCAAACGACTCTTCACAAACTCTAAATCGAGTTTACGATCACCAATCGTGGTGTCAATAGCGACAATGAGGTGTTCGAAGCGGTCTGGTAGCCCACATAGGATTGCCATAGCGATGTCTTCCTCCTCAACCACTACGTCCATGCTCTTCAGATCCGATGCAAGATGACGAACACGATTGATGAAGTGTAACATTTTCTCATCATCTCGCATCTTGGCTGTGTAGAAGGCACGTCTTGCATTGATTCGGTTGAGCAGCGTTTTACGCTGGAACACATCGCAAATGGCTTTCCACATTTCCGCAGCATTCTCGGTATCCCTCACATGGTCCAAATGCTCATCACTGATGCTGAGACCAATAACAGCCCTGGCCTTGGCGTCTTTCTTCTTCCATGCTGACAACTCGTCATCGTCCGTAGGCCTGGTTGATTCAAGATGGTCATCGAGGTCCTTGAGTGCAAGCAGCAACTCAACCTTTTGCTTCCATACATGGAAGTTATCCTCGCCCAACTTTTCAATCTTGATGCCACCGAATGAATCCATGCTTGGTAGATGTCAACAAACAGCACAGGTGCGATGAAAGACCTACGGCACTTAAGTAGTACAAAAATGGCAACAACGACAACAATAACAACAAAAACAACGACAACAACAACAACAACAACAAAACTTCAAATTCGGGCGCACTGACGGGAGAAACTACCTCCGCTACCCTAGGGTGTCGGACCCCTGGCCCCCGGAGATGCTCCGGGTACAAGACGTCTTCTTCTGTCTTCCCTCTCCTACGTCTAAGGAGAAGATGCGTCGCTCTCTACGAGGCTTCCAGAGGATGGTTAATGACCCAAGATATGCCTTCACCAAGTATAACCCTCTCTGGCCTCTTGCAAGAACTTGCGCGACCTCGCAACTGAAGCTACTATGGCAACCAAAGTACGCTGCTAACGCGCAACCACTTAAGGTCACACGCGGCCTGATCCTAAGAAGGAGGTCAGCCTACGCCACGTCGCCTCCCAGCACAAACGCCCAAGGGTCAGATGCACGGATCAAAAGCTCGTTATGGAATAACTTCGCAACAGCCCAAGAATCCCGACACGCAGTCAGGATCAAAACAAATAATTCAATCACCCGCACCAGCGCAGTACGCCACGGCACCCCGTCCACAGATGCACCCGCTGAACTTACCAGGTCTTAACGACCTTCACCGTTATCTGTCCAAATGGACCGGTGGGAAGCCGCTCGACAGTACACCCGCTTTGGTTCAAGCCGCCAGGCTCACGTCCCCGGATACCTGGAATCACCCAAAGTAACCCGGATCAACCGCTCGTCGCACTGGACACCAGATGATGATTAAGAAACACGAAGAACAAGCAACTGCTGAGCACACGATCACGGAGCCCAGACTTCGAAACTAGACCGACTCGACCTCACGGATACGACCCGACAAACGACTCGGGGATCCCAAAACACAAGATAGAGGGAGTGTCACACACAAAGTAGATAGCGATCGACAACACGGGCAACAACGGAGGCCCAACTCAACAACGATAGGAAGTAAACGTCGAACCACTACCACCACAACGCCCTCAGGGAGGAACGCAAACCAAAGGGGAATGACCAACACCGACCAACAATGGGATCAAGACACCCGACGCAACGACGAAAGAGAAAACAACAGCGAAACGGATGAACGGCGGTGAGGGAGAGCGGCGACAGACGAACGATACGGAAAGGGATAGCGGCAGCGGTCAGCGGGGCTGGGCCCATAACCTGTTGAAAGTTGAAAGGAAGTTGAGGGGATGGAAGGGAAGTTCGCCAGCTCTGGCTTGGATTTACTTGGAGGTCCTTCAGGCACATCTTATATACCACTCTAAACTGGAATTGCGCGGGAACACCAACTACAAGTAAAACCTAAACCACTAAGCAGGGACACTCAATACTACCAATCATCATCTAACATGACATAGCCAGCTCAGCACAACCTCATTACACCAACGCACACCAACGCACCAACGTTCTGTAATAGTTACGTGCATACACATGACCATGACAAGGCACAAATTCACGACTCCAACACACGCCAGCACATGCCAACACATCGCGGTAAGTCAACACGTCACGGTAAGTCGGCACGTAACCTGTGGTGTTAGTGCCATGTCATCATGTGGCAAAGCACACAACACCCACGTCATCAATATACCCGTGCATGTGTAAACATGTTGACAGTGCATGCGCACCTTACCATTGTACCAACCACTGCTGTACCACTTGTACCAGCTGTCAACCACTTCACCAGTATCCCCTGCACACAACGTACACTGTGACCACTGTAGTAGCTGGACACGTGGGTGTGCCCAACCGATCCAGTTATGCCATACCACTTGTACGCACCACGTTGCATATGTACATTTGCAGTAGCCAATCAGAAGCCAGTTTCACGTTGGGTTCGCGCACACGCACATATGCGCTTTTGCAGAGGTACCCTCCAAAACAGCCCATGCTCCCCGGAACATTTGGTTTTCAGTGACAGCACAGGTACTACTGCCAACACCCCCCCTCTGCCACTGACTTCAAAGGTCTAAGGGGAGCAAGCCACAGTCACTGCGGAACCTTGCCAGCTTAACTCGACCGAGCGCTTTCGTCAGCATATCGGCAACCATGTCTTCCGTGGAACAGTACTGCAACTGGACGGCTTTGTCGCGTAGAGCCTCTCTGGTGAAGTGAAAGCGAATATCAATGTGCTTAGTACGCTTGTTCACAACTCCATTTCGAGCAAGGTCGATGCAACCTTGGTTGTCCACGTACACAGTTGTGGGCTCAACCATTAGCGTCACTGACTTATCCACGTGTAGTCCACTTGCGTTGCCAATGCCACTCCACAGTCGTCTCAGCCAGATCGCTTCCTTCGTCCCACTGCACAGACTCACATACTCAGCCTCAGCGCTAGACAATGCAACTACTTCCTGTTGGCGCGAGCTCCAAGACACAGGAGCACCGCACATCATGAACACATACCCACTGGTGGACTTGCGGTTGGATGTATCACCTGCCCAGTCAGAGTCTACGTATCCATACAGCTGAGTATCAGTCGTGGTGCCATAAGTAAGTCCGAGGGAGCGAGTGCCATTGAGGTAACGCAGAACACGCTTGACCGCTTTCCAATGAGTCTCTCCAGGTTTCTCGACATACTTGGCTAGCTTGGACACTGCAAACGAGATGTCCGGTCGAGTGCCAACAGAGAGATACATCAGACAAACCGATCACCTGGCGATACGGGATGTTCGTCAGAGGCTCTTCTACCTTAGTGAGGTCAGCACCGGAGTCCATGGGAGTGTCCATTGGTTTGCACTGCAAACATGCCAAAACGTTCTAAGACCTTACGCGTGTATGCAGACTGTGTCAGGTACAGCTGTCTTTTGGATCGATCACGATGGATCTCGAACCCAAGTACCATGCGCGCTTCACTGAGATCCTTCATCTGAAAACGTTTTGACAGTTCACGCTTTACGCGATTCATTGTCTCCATACTTGGACTCGCAATGAGCAAGTCGTCCACATAAAGAGCAATGATCACAAGCGCTCCCAGTACCTCTCCGGTGTAAACGCACTCGTCTGCGACGTTTTGGCTTCAGACCCATCCAACCAACGAGGAACAAGTACATCTTTGCAAACCACTGCCTTGATGCCTGTCGTAGCCCATAGATGGCTTTCTTGAGAAGGCATACCAAGTCCTCGTTCCCAGGTCTGATGAATCCGTCCGGCTGCTCCATGTACACAGTCTCTTCCAGGTCGCCATTCAAGAATGCAGTCTTCACATCCATCTGGTGCAGATGATAGTTCTGCACTGCTGCAATGGACAGAATCATTCTAATGGATGTGAATTTGACCACTGGTGCATACGTCTCGGAGAAGTCTACACCTTCGATCTGCAGAAACCCTCGAGCCACCACACGAGCCTTGTACCTCACTGTCGGTTCATCGTTGTCGCCAGCCTCATATTTTTGCATAAATACCCACTTGGATGATATCACGTTTGCTGTCAGCTGGCCTTGGCACTAACTCCCATGTGTCATGCTCCATCAGAGACTCGTACTCACTGTTCATGGCCTTGGTCCACGCTTTTGAATCAGGACGTGACACCGCATCCGAGTATGAGGATGGGACGTCATCACTGGCAGTGAGTAGGGCAGGCCGCGCCACCACGAGGTAGGCGCTCTACGCTCACGAGTGGATCTCCGAAGTGGTGGTGGATCTGGTACGTCTGGCTCAACTTCTGTCTCAGCTGTGGGCTCATCGTGGCCACTGCCTGAAGCTTCTTCTGGTGGAGTATCTGGTGCAGCGGGTTCAACTTGGGCAGCATCGGTGGTTGTAGTAGAGGTGGAGGTGATGTTTGATTTCGGCTTGTCCGAGATGTCGATCTCAGCATAGTCGTCATCATCAACGTGGTCAGTACCTTGATCTGAACCACTACATTCGTCAAACCTCACATCTCTCGACACAACCACCTTCTTCTTTTGCGCATCCCACAGTTTATAACCGTTCGATCCAGATGTGTACCCATAAAGATCGCCTCCACGGCACGTTGCTCCAGCTTCTTCAGCTTGTGGTCCACCACTTTGTACCAGCACCGGCTACCGAACACACGCAGATTGCTCAAGTCAGGTTTCATATCACTCCACATCTCGAGTGGTGTCACGTCACTCGGAAGGGCCTTGCAGGTGACTCGATTGCGCACATACACTGCAACGTTCAATGCTTCAGCCCAGAAGCTCTTTGGCAGTTTC